>JAVXUP010002368.1:0-138832 GCA_033070095.1 Escallonia herrerae | reverse complement strand
ATATATATATATATATATATATATATATATATATATATATATATATATATATATATATATATGGGACGTGATCCACTGCCCGCGCTGGCAAACTAGTTTTCTTGCTAGCGCGATCTGATCGTCTATTCGTGATTTATGGACGGTTTAGATTAAATCTTATCCCTCAATAGTGCTAGATAATCCTAGTACTTTAACATATTTGCAACCTGACCCCAAAACTTTAGAAAAATATAATTTTATGCACCCTAATACTTCATCACATACAATATAAACTATAAGGTTATTTCAGGATATAATTGCTAATTACAGAGATGCTGCTTTTGGTCCTTGAATGTACGCCCGCCATGCTTCTCCTGTTACTTTTTGATATCCAAACTTTTCACTAAGTGGACACACAGCTCGTTGCCTTACGTTTCTCAGATTTGGCTAATGGCTATTATCAAACACTCTCAAGCTTCCAAGATATTGGTTGAAAAATTGCAGTAGAAGACGTCGTACTAAAATCAATACCTCTTTATTTATACTGGAAAGAAAATATTACATAGGAGTAATAGAAAAGAAATGTTCCTTCTATTGTTGCACATTCTAAAACTTAGCACACTTCACACTTTTAGACTACTTCACACTCTTACACACTTCACACTCTCTCAGACTTCCTCTGCCTTCTAACTCTTAGTTCGACCCATTTTATAAAAGAAAGGATCAGGCACATAGGATTCTTCAACAATGAAAATCCTCTATTATTTTCTATAGGGTCAATTTCTTTTTTATTATGGCAGACAATTTTATTCTCTTCTCCACTTGGCCTTGTCATTTTTTGCTGGCCATTATGTCCATTTCTATCATGGCTATCTTGTGGTCCTGCACCTTCTTGTACGGCTCAAAAGTTTGGCTAGGCAGATTAGGTTCTTCTTCTCCTTGGTTGTTGAACTGTTCATAGAATTTGATTACCTAATTTTGACCCTGTTTGGAGGGCTCTATGGATGCTCTATTCCACTTTAGGATTAATATCCTTCGTTCATCACAAAAACATGCTTCTATGGGATCGGCTACCATGGTTTCAATGGTTGCATGAACATAACTGATTCTTTCGATCTTGTCTTTTTCGGATCATACGTGTTCTATAGTTCATCCTTGTGTGATCAGTAGAAATTCATTAACTTTTTATTAGTGAATTTATAAATGAACCAAATCTGGTATGGTTAGTAGAATTTGGTTTCGTTTCTTTCTGCCAGTGTTGATAGTATTTGGACTGTGATAATCTGTCGACTAAATCTCATAACTCCAAGAGCATATCTAACTATAGCCAAGAGACTATTGATGAGTTGATACTCATCTCGATTTATTTCGAATGTGTCTACGAATCTATGTTCAATCCATTTAAGATCAACTTTGTCTGATGGTAATGTGAGGCTTGGTCATCTGTAATCCTAATTCAAGAACGCCTTCATTTTTGGTTTGCGAAGGATCTCTTCGTGTTCATTCTCCTTCCTGGCTAGTTTTTTTTTTTTGTTTTGTTTTGTAGTGATATCAACTGAGAGCAGTGATTCTAGTTCTTCTAGCAATCAAATTCTTTCTTCCTTGTCTTGTAGGACTATCGTTTCTTCCTCATTGTTTATATTAAGCCTTTCTTCTAAGTGCTTAACATAATCAGTTAATTGACTGAGAGTTCTTCGTAACTCTTTTTGGTAATTTTCCCTCAGATAATGCCAGACATTTCCAAAGAGTTTTGTACTCTCTTCACATAACCCTGGATCAAAAAACGTTTTTGTTTTATTATCATTGGTTTGTGTTATGGTAGAATTTTGTTTTAAAGATTTTTCATTTTCGTCAGTTGCCAATTTTCTTTTTAAATCCTTGTTGTTATGATAGTAATTTTTTATTTTCTTACCCATTTGTTTAGGGCGCCTTATTGTCAAGGTTTCAGCCTTACTTTCTTTATTCCAAAATTTATGCATTGGTTTTGAACGCTTAGTTTTGTACAGTCCTCTTTTAGGGCTTTCGGGTTGGTAATTCCAACCATCTTTTTTTGCTACTGGGGGAGGATTTGTGAATGACAAAGAACTATGATCTTTCATTTTAGGGTAAATGACGCAGTAGTCGAATTTTTCTGATGGTTCTCCCAGTAGGCCAACTTTAGGATCTCCTGCTTCATACCTTTCCTTTAAGGCCTTTTGAGTAGTCTTTTTTGGGGTAACAACAACTCCCTGCATCATAAAGCATAATTCCCTGGTTAGGCTATTTGCAAGTACATTTTTGGTTGATGAGATGTATTATACATCAAAAGTATAATAACTAAACCATTCTTGCCATCGATAAACCCCTGTTTGACTAACATTTCTTAGGTCTCTTTTAAGGAAAGCTTTAAAACACCTTATATGTTCTGATAAGAAAGTGTTCTGAAACTAGAAATATGTAAAAAGATTTTTAGGCCACGTTTTCTAGCTAAAAACTCTTTTTTGTTTATGTGATACCGGGTTTCTGCATCTTTAAAGGTTCCACTCCAGTATCCACACAGCTGTTCTTCAGCTTGATTAGGGGGAATTGCTTTTAATACTGCACCCCAACAATTTTCAGAAGCGTCAGTTTCTAGAACTAACTTGTCTCCTTGTTTAGGCAGACTTAATTTTGGCAGATTTTTAACCTGACCTTTTATCCACAGAACATTTTGGGTATCTTCATCTTCCCATATTCATTTTCCTTTTGTAAGCTTTTTACTTAAGGCTTCTATTAGGTTTGATAAATTCGAGATGAATATTCTCGCGTAATTTAACAACCCATTAAATCTTTGAAGCTATTTTACATCATTGATTTGTTCTGGCAATAGCTTTATTTTTTCAGCTATATGGTTTTGAAGGACAATTTTTCTACTGTCTTCTATTCTTAATCTTAGAAAGTTAATGGTGGTTTGTTTCCATTCACATTTCTTTTATGATAGTACTAATCTATGGTCAATGAATTCTTATGCTATCTTTTTTAGATAATTTATATGTTCTTCTCTAGTTTTCGAGAATATTAATATGTCATCTATATATACTACACAGTAATCTCCATGCTTTCTAAAAATGTTATCCATCCTTCTTTGGAATAATGGTGGAGCATTTTTTAATCCGAATGGTAACACTGTCCATTCATAGTGCCCTTGTGGTGCACTAAAGGCAGTTAATGGAATTGATGATTCTTCTATTTTGATTTGCCAATATCCGCTTTTTAAGTCAAACTTCGAGAAAACGTTAGCTAGCTGGATTTTGTTTATCAGCATATCCTTATTTAGAATTTTTTAGCCATCTTTGACAGTTGCTGTATTTAAAGCTCTATAGTCTATGACTAATCTGGCTTTTCCTCTACTTTTGTTCTGCATGATTTTTTATCATGAATGCTGGACTTGAATGAGGACTCTCGTTGGGTCTTATTAACCCTTATTTTAGTATTTCAAGAATCTGTCTTTCAAATTCATGAACCATCTCAAGACTATGTTGCATTGGTTTTACGTTAGCCACATAATCTTTATCCTTGAGGGTTAATATTGCCCAAGGTTTTTCATTTTCCTTGTTTGCATTGATAATGTTGGTTTATTTCTTTAACCCAACTGTCATCTTCTTTGGTTACTTGTTTGTTAGGTAACACTTCCTGATTTACTTCTTCTTGAAGTAACCTTTTCCATGATGAGTCTGTTTTGGTTTCTTCACCACGCTGAGCTGCGTAGAGAGACTCACTCTGGATATGTTTTTGAATTTCTCCTAGTTTTTCTGGATGAAAACTAAATTTATATTTTTGAGCAGCATATTTTAACAACAGATTTTTTGACTTTGTATCTCAATACAAAATTCTTCTTGAATAAACAGTCGATTTTCAACTTGTTTGAGGAAAGCTTTTTTTATTAGAAAATCACTGTCTAAGTCGTCGAATTGGATTAATCTCTCTATAATGAATTTTTTTCCATTTATTATGATCGGAATATGATATGCTTCATATTCTGGTTCGAACTCATCGCCATTTGCCATTCGCATGCTCATAAATTGATCTGTTTCGATCCATGTTTCAGATGGTAAAACTCATGGTTGTGTCGGCAATAAGATGCTCTAATATCTACTAAAGCCTCTATTTTAAAAGGATGATAACCTTGGAAGTTGAAACTTAATTCTATATAAGAATTGTTTGGACTTACCGCCATCCGTTTATTCCGTTGATAATACTCATAATGTCTTGAATTGCCTTATCAAGCTCATTTCCTATCAAGCCCTTTTCTTTAAGCTTCTTCTTGACAGTGTCATTTACTGATGTTGTGCTCATTACATGTATGGTTTCTACACGTGATGATATACTTCGTCTAATTGGAATGGTAACTGTTTTGTATCCTATGATGTCCTCATCAGAACTGTCTTCTTCTTTGATAGCTTCTTCTACCATTTTTTCCTTCCCTTTGCCTTTTTGGATTTGTAGACGTGGAAGGTATTGAAGAGACAGAATGTCTCCTTGGTTCTTCGAGGATAACCACATATTTATTTTCCCTAATATGCATTTGTTCTAGTTGTTTACTAGTTAATCCTTCTCCTATCACCCATTTTTTAGGCCATGATAGTTGCTTTGGATTTATCTTCCGTGCTTTTATTACTCGAACATTACTACTTGTTTGTTCAAATAGTTCTACTTCACTGTTTAGCATTTTACTTAGTGGATTAGTAGTATTTATCATTTTGTAAACTAGACGGTATTGTACTGCAATGTTTTTGCAGACTTCACGTAGTTCGGTCATCCCTTGAGTCTGAATCCTCAGTCCTAACACTTTATTAAGATAAGAATATTTTAAGGACATGAAGTAGTTTGGTGTAATTTTAAACCAAACTGGTCCGTTATACAAGTTACTTTGGATACCCCCTATTAGGGCTTTTTCAAAAGTTTTTCATCGATTATCTGTTAAACAACAAATTACCGGTGTATCTATGTCATCTATGAATAATGGAAAAAGACTAACGTGTATCATACCAATATGACTTAGTGATATCCTTCTCTAAGGTATTGTTTTGCCTTATCTGCCTTGAAGAGAAGAATGTCTAGAATTCTTTCTTTAGTTTGACCTACCGAGGTTTCTCCTTCGGAGATCTCTACATTCATCTTACTCCTAAATCTGAATATGGAGTTTTTGTATATAACTCCAACCCTGATTTTAGGCATTTTTCGATGGTTTATAGTAGAACCGGGAGTTTCTTCCTCAATTGATTCACTCTGAATAATTATGTTAGTCGATAAAGGAATCATCTCTTCTTCGTGATCGTATGTTTCTGACATCATGAAGATCGTGCCTACACCTTTTAAAGTCTTGTTTAGACTTTCTTCATCATCTGATGTTGTTTCATCATCAGATTCATAGTCGTATTCTGAAACAAGCTCTTCTGCTTCGTCGTCAGAATCTAATTCATATCCTCATGCAGGCTCGTATCATTCTTCAGCAAATAAAAAAGATCTTATATTTTATTTTCTTTTCTTACTTGGACATTTATTTGCATAATGTCCTTTTTCACCACATAACCAGCAACAATCACACTACTCTGGTGATTCTCCTTTTGGACATGAGGGTTTTTTATACGGAATATTAGATTTCTTTCTAATATATCTCCCCCATGGTTTTGATTTTTCTCTTGATGGATTAAATTTTCTTTTCTGAAATTTTTTTCATTTCTTCAGATATATTTTTTCGTTTCCAAATCTTTTCTTTTCAAATTTTTCTTCGTGAAGTTTGGCTTCTTTTTACATCCATAACTGTTTACCATGTTATCGACCTTAGAACAACAGTCATAACTCATATGAGCTTTTTTCATATCTTTTATTGCCTGTCATTCAGTACAATATTTCTTTAAAACTTCTTCTACAGCTGCAATCCTTTCTCCTAAGGAATCGCAAAGTATTTCGTTGTTTAGGAGTTTAGTAATTTCTTTTTCTGCTAACTCATCCCATAGTTTAGGAAGTTTCGTAATAAAATTTTTTTGCCAATGGAGGCTGTCTCTAAGTTCTAACTTGTAAAAATATTTTTTAAATTTACAAGTGTAATTTTTAAAATAGCACATATCATATATTTCTAGTTTTGTCAAATTTGTGAAAGCACTTTTTTCTCAAATACCTATGTTATATATAGGTATTCTGCAAAACTCTCGTTTAAGGTTATCTGCATAAGACATTATCCATTCTTCAGAAATATTAAGCTTGCTTTGAGCTTCAATTATCATTTCGTTATCCGCAATGCTATTCTAGAACCTAGTTACGTTTCCTCGCAGGTTTGCTCGAAGAAAATGTTTCATAGCATGTCTTTCTGTTAAATTACCACCTATTATGGCAATTCTTAAGGCTTGTGCCTCATTATCAATTATTTCTTCACTATTTGAAATACAATCGATATCAAGATATATGCCGTATTGATTTACGTGCTCATTTCTTTCATTTTTAAGCACAAATTGTTGTTTTAAAATTTTCCTTATAGGGACGTTATTAAATTTAAAATTTCTTTCTCATTTTTTTCGATATATCATTTATTATGTTCACATTAAAGAGTGACTTTAAGAATACAATAATCAACATTAAATCATATTAAGTTAGAGGTACTAATTAGGTTGAGTTCTAAAATGTTTAGAATTTATTTTTAAATTATACAACTGTAATATTTCGAATTTCGGGAGTCTATTAAAATAACTATTTGGGCTCCAAAAAATAAATGGGCACTAATTTTGAGCAATACTGGGGTATTAAAAGCTTGTGGAAGCTTAAAAAAATTTTGGGGCAAAAATATAAAATTTGAAATTTTGGGGGTATTTTTGTAATTTTGCAAACTTGAGGGACTATCTTGTAATTTTTGAAAATTAAGACATGTGTCAATTTTTCAGAAACTTTGGTGTATGACTAATCTGATGTTCTTATAAAATAAGGAATAAGGAAGAAAATCTGAGGGAAATAAACAAGAAAATTCAAAAAGAAAAGAAAGAAAAAGAGAAACAGTAACCAAAAGAAAAAAAAACAAACAGAACAAGAAACAGAGAAGAAGAAAGAACAGGGGTCGTGGAGGGGGAAGAAAAAACAGCAAGTAAGGAGGAAGATTTGAGCCAAATTCAACCGGTAAAACCCCACACAAACCTCTAGCATGCTTAATATGGTGTGTGTTTATGGGGTTTATGTGCATTTTTAGCAACTGTGGGGTTAGTGTGGAGGCCATGAACATGGCTGTCAAGCCATGTTGCCGGGGGGAATTTCTCTGGGTGTTGCGGATGATGGGTTATAGCTATGAAATGGTGTAAATTAGATCACATGATCAATGTTTAATCAAGTTGTGGACTGGTAGGAGGCAAGGGAAGAAAAAATCATGGCTGGGCTGTGGTTCTTAGTGTGGTTGCGGTGAGTTCGGGTGAGGGAATCATGGGTTTGTGTTGATATGAGATGCTTGGGGAACGATGGGAGTGAATTTGTGCGTTTGTGTATGTTACTGAGGGACATGATTGGGTGTTAGTGTGCGAAATTAGGACGTGCAGTGGGTGTTCCATGTATGTTGCAGTGTAGGTGCTTCGTGTGTGTGTTTATGAGTATATGTGTGTGTCGCGGGTGAGATTGTGTGTGAATCATGTGTTTTACAAGCAATATAAAGTATAATTAAGGGTAGTAGCATGTGTTTTTCGGAATAGTAGATGTTGTAAGGGAGTTGTGTGAAGTGAGGTGGTTCTCGGCAGTGAAGAAAAGAGAGGAAGAAGAAAGTGTGTATTTCAGGGTGCAATAGTGTGTGTTTGATCTGAATAGTAAGTGTTATTGTCGCTAAAAATAGAAAAATAAATTAGGCAACCTTCCACAAATATTTATAAATATCTAAGGTCAGAATTTGACAAAGTCCAAAACTGTAACCCCCAATATTTTTACGATAACTACACTCTGAAATTTTTTAGGAATTTTTGGGACCTGCGTATGGTGCTTAATTAGGGTATCGATTAAAGAACTTTATCGAATTATTTAGCATAGCAAACCAAGTTATTTTAACCTGAAAATTTTATGGAAGCCCTATTTTATAGATATGATTCATTATCTAAAATTTTGCGCCATTCCAAGGCCCATAGATATTTTTCGCGAAACTGGCATTTTAGTACTCGGTCCGGATACCGATTCGGGATTTTTGGGCGAAAATTCTTTAAAATACTTTTTAGGCCAGAAATAATATTAGAATGTTTAAAATAGCGTTTTAAGATATTTTTGATATTTTTCCGGTGCCGGAAACCCCCAGGGGTGTTTTGGTAATTTACCACCCCGAATGGGTATTTTGGTAATTTTACCTATAAGAGGTATTTTGAAGTAAATTTACATACAGTAAGATTATTTTAGTGACTTTGCTTTCGAAAAAGTCATTTTGATGATTAAAGTGTAACGGGGGATGTTTTGGTAATTTGCCACCTCGAAAGGGGTATTTTGATAATTTGACCTAAGAAAGGTATTTTTACATAAATTTACATATGAGAAGTTTATTTTAGTGATTCTACTTATGGGTAGACCGTTTGGGTGATTTAAGTCCGAGAGAGGCATTTTGGTAATTTTACACCCTAGGGGCGTTTCGATAATTTTACATACCCGGTGAGGGGAGGTTCATTTTGGGAGCATGTGTGAGTTTGTATTAAGTTATACTTTTGTTCTGTAGGTTGTATTCTAATGGTTCGATTATTTTGTTTAGGTTAAAGCTAAAGACTTCCGGTTAGGATAATTTAGCTGCGGATCCAGGTAAGGGATTCTATCTGAACCTTCGGTAAGGACTTTTGTCCGAACCCTTCTTTGATTACTTTTACTCGTAAGTACTCCTTTGATATATTTATGGCTAATGCCGAACTCTGAGTTATGTATTGATATCAGCATGTTCTTGCCCAGAAAATCCTAATGTTGAACCTGAATCAATTATTTGAAAATCTTGTGATGCTCGTGTGTTATTGCGTGCTGAGAAAATTTGATAATTGTCTGTATCTATTCTTTCAAATTGTTATGATTATATTCAATAATTATTCGTAGTCGTTTTTGTTGTTTATCTGTGATTATTTTTCGTATCCATTCTTTCGAATTGATATGATTATATTCGATAATTATTCGCGATCGTTTTTGTTGTTTATCTGTGATTTTTCTTATGAAATTCTGATTTCTTCTGAAATCCGATTTCTTCTGAAAATCTCGAATGGTGACTTATGTCAGTATGATTATTGTTATGAGAACCCGAATTGATTTCGGGGATATGAGCTTATGCTAACGCTCATTGATATTGTTAATTTCTGTGTTGGCCTGGGTACCTGTTTAGTAGGGAGGCGGTATAAGGCTGGTTGAATCCTGCATGAAACGCATGCTAGTACCCAAGTGGACTAGTAATTATTTAGTACATCATGCATGTGTACACTATATAAGCTTGCCATAATGGCATTGCAATCGCCCAGGATCAACATTGATTTTTGATTTTTTTTAGCTAGAATGATTTGTACTTGGGTTGAAAGCCCTTGACAAAACATTCATTGTACTTAGCTAGAAGGATTTGTACTTGGGTTGAAATCCCTTGACAAGCCTTTATCGTATTATCTTATTTGATTTCTGCTTGGGTTAAAATCCCTCGAAAAATCTTGCTGTATTTTCGAAATGAATTTATGCTCTGATTGAAATCTCTTGAGCAAGGGAAATTTTTGTGGTACTTGAAAATGATCTTTTATTGATCGTTTTGGATTTTGTTCTGATTGTTAATATTTATTTTGGCATCTATTTCTGATGAATTTTGATCATTTTGGGTAATCATTGAGTTTTGATCGTTCGAAGTGTTTTGAAAATCATCGTCGGTTGGATTTTTTTGGAATCGTGTTATAATCTCTTTTGTAGTCCTTGTACGACCTTATTAGGCTCTCAAAAGCTCACCCTTCGTTTGGCTCCCTTCTGCAGGTGATGATCAAATGTAGCATGTTCGGGAATGGGTTAGAGTCTGTGTGAGATCCAGATGAGCCCATCACTACTGTGTTGGGAGACCCCGGTCAGTTTTGTCAACTCGTTCTATAAGAACTTGAGTTTGTAAAGAACCTAGATCTTAATAGTTCCAGTTTGAGTAGTTTTGTAATATTGAATGTGAAGAGTTTGAGTTGATATCGGATTCACTGTTTTGGAAGTATATGTTAGTGAACAGGATTTGACAGTGAAACCAATGAAATAACCCTAGAGGGGGGGTGAATAGGGTTTTAAGACTACTTTAAAAATTAACAAACAACAAACCTCAATCTCAATAACTTAAATGAGCAAACAACCAATCTCAACACAAATGTAAGATGATAATGTAAAGAGAGAAGGGTTTAGAGATACTTGACAAGGAGAATTAAATGGTTCGGCTTGATATACCCACAAGCCTACGTCCACCCCTTCAAGGAAGTCCCTTGAAAGGCCCTAGAATCCACTAGTATGATCTTCCTTACGGGTCAAGATCGAACCTCTTACAATCCCTTGATGCTATGCCCACATCAAGAACAAGCTTTGACAAACCCAAAGCTCCAAAGCTTGACAACCCCAAGCTTTGATACAAGAACCTTTCAATGAAGAAATGTGTACAAGATTTCACTCTCAAGAAGTAGATGAGTACAAGTTTAAGCACTAGAACAAGAGAGATGAGTGTATGATGACTTATGAAAGTGTATAACTCTCAAATGTAAGCTCACAATAAATGCTCTCTTGAAAAGGATGAGAAAACAATGAAACAAGAGAGATTTGAACAATTGCTTTGATCTTTGAGAATATGAAAGATAAGAGAGCTTTGAATGCAATTGATGAATCAAAACTATGCCCAAGATGAGTATTTATAGAGGTGGGAAAGAATATGACCGTTTGGAGTTAGGTGGTGCATTAAATGCGCCAAACGGCTATTGCAGTCGACTGCAATGTCCCATTGCAGTCGACTGTATTCCCAAAGTAGCCGTTGGAAATTCAAATTTCCAACTTGCAGTCGACTGTAATCCAATGCAGTCGACTGTAATAGGCTACTGGAAGTATTGCAGTCGACTGCATTCCAATGCAGTCGACTGTAATACCTCACTGCCCAAGTTGCAGTCGACTGCAATCCAATGCAGTCGACTGCATTCCAGAAAATGCAGTTTCTTAGTTTTCAAAGAATGAAAAACTTTTATGCATGCAAGGGAAACCTATGGGCAAATTCTAGGTATACAGTCATCGTAACGATCATCTCTCTACGTCTAGTTTACAAAGAAGGAAATAAAGCATAGTAAAGTTCAATCGACGAAATCCTTCTTTGATGCGTTCTGTTGAGAGTCTTTAAACGATTTGCTCGTCTAATTTTCCATTTGCATGTTAGACAGCATAATCATCAATGTTAGTTAGCATAATCATCAATGTTAGTTATCATCAAAATCAAATATAATCCTAGGTTAAATAACCGTAGGGTTAACAGACAGGTTTGATGTGATCCGGTAAGTTAACGACCCGGGAGTTCGGGGCGGCGGAGCTCCGGATCCTGGGGCGTTACAACAACCCTCATTTTTCTTGCAAAATTAATCTAATTAAAAAATGCGGTACATATCAAAATTAAATCAATTGTTAGATCATTTTTTTTCTAATTCTCATGAGTTGTTGAATCTTAATTTTAACATTACTTTTTTCTTTTTAACGAAAATTATTATTTTTGATATATATATATATATATATATATATATATATATATATATATATTAATATATATTAGAGAGTGATTTTGAAGATACAATAGTTAATATTAAGTTCAAATAAGTTAGTTTAATGATTAAGTTGAGTTTTAGAATGATTAGAATTAATTTTTAAATTATATAGGTCTTATAAAAAAATCCTCATGGCTCCTATAAAATTAATTAGATACAAGAATAAGGATCTTATCACAATTTAAATTAATTATTAGATCAAGTTTTTATTCTAAATCTCATAAGTTATTTTTGGGTCTATGGATTTTAATTTTCATATCAAAAAACACTTCTAAGGGCATAATTGTGTAAATGAATTTGTAATAAATTAGTTTATTGATTAGGTAGAGTTTTAGAATAACTGAAATTAGTTTTTAAATTAATTTTCTTCTAAGTTAAAAGTATTATTTTTATTTTTTTATATATATGAGTTTTTATAGTCATATTAGAGAGTGGTTCTAAAGATATAATAATCAATATTAAATCCTAATAAGTTAGTATTATGTTGAATTTAAGAATTATTAGAACTAGTTTTCAAATTTTGAGGACATAATTGTCAAAAGAAGTCTTAATATATTAGTACATTGATTAGGTAGAGTTTTAAAATGATTAGAATTAATTTTTTTTAAAAAAATAGAACTTACTAATATAGAAGTAAATAAGGATCTGTTGACGTGTCATATAAAGAAGCGATGACGTGTGGCGTAAAGAAGTTATCAACGTCTTCCTCGCTTCCTTCATTATATATTATATAGATATTGTTGAACGCAAAAAGGAAAAAAGAATGAACAAGATAGATTATGTTCTACTGTAAGTTTATAACTTTTTTTTGGTGTGTGAGTATTTTAATTGGACTCTTTATCTTTTCTTCTATCTATTGATTTTATTTTTTTTATAATTTTTCATGATGAACAGTGACACGGTTGTATTGTGGTGTGTTCTATGATGGTGTTGACGAGCTTGCTTTGCAGCTTTGGAAGTGCTTTGAAGTTTCAAGTTTCAAATTTTGATTAAACTGCGTTTCAATATGGACATTTTATATAATACATTATGTTTGGATTGGAACATTAATTTGACTTCGTTAATTTACTCTACTAATTTCTCTTTTGGAAGCTGGACATTAATTTCATTTTTGTTCTGTTTTTATTTTTGTAAGTTGATTAATAAATTATTTCTCAAAACAAGTCAATGCTGGTTAGTTCAGGGCCGTGGTTCTTTTGTAGCCTATCGGATTAGGAATGATTTTTCCATCCCTTGACCGGGGCGGGGCACGGTGGAGTCGCATACTTGGACTACCAGGGTGGGTATGAATCTCATAAAAACTGCATCTAACCCGTGCCATTGCCATTTCTAATTAATGAACAGACATAATACATTACTTTTAAAATTTGTTAGGCTTACATATATAACACGCATAATTAATTTAATTTAAAATTAAGGACCCTATCCGTACTTAATTTGATGTCAGGTTATGATTTAATGATATCTAATCTTGCTTTATGGTTCCGAAGGAATCCTTCTTCTTTACCGGTCTTTCCCTTTGGGTAGGTGCTTCAGAGGTCAGTTTTCCTGATCTTTACTGGAGGTACACGGAAGGATAAAGTGAGGAGAATGGTTTTAGTAAATCAATTATTAGATCAATTTTTTTTTCTAGATCTCATAAGTTAATAATCTTTTTCGGATCAATGGAGTTTAAGTTTCATACTAGAGCGCTTTTAAGGGATATAATTGTCAAAATTAAATCTTGCTAGATTATTAGTATATCGATTAGGTAAGGGACATAATTGTCAAAATTAAATCTCAACAGATTAATACATCAATAGATTGAGCTTTAATTTTATAACCCTTGCTAACGTTTAGAGATGATGTTTCACGTAAAAAAGCGAGGACTTATCACGCAAAGAAGTTACAATTGAGTTTCATTGTGTTTCTCGCTTCGCTTATTGCATGGTACATAGATATGCTATTAGTTAAGGCTTATCTATATCTATCTATCTATACTACTTATTAAGCCAAAATTTGATTTTGTGTAACATCTTTTTTAGTGTTATATGACTACCCACCTACAATGATGACAAGTGGCATTTCAATTTTTTTAAAAAAAATTACACAAAATAAAAATCGTAATTGGTAAGTAATTACCTACAAAAATATATTTAGTTTTTACAAGTTAAAATTCATAAGAAAATATAACTAAAATTTTTTTAAGACCAAGTTTGATATGATAATAATATTTTACTAAATTACTTTGGGACACGTAGACTAATTTATTTTTCTGTTATTTAATTTTACTGAATATGACGATAAACACGTATATATGATGTTTAATTTTCGGCTTGTGCCACGTATGATATGATGTTAGAACATTTTTCTTTGAGGTGACCATGTTTTCTGCGAAACCGGCAGGATTCGGCATGCAATATCGATGGAGAAGTAAAAACCAATTGGGAGCAACACATTAATGACATAATTTGGGCCCCTTGGGAGCGAAAGCTGTGACCATGCTGAGTTTGTTCTTAAAGAAGAAAGCATACGCATGAATGATCGGAGGTAAAGGATCCATTAGAAGGATTTGTCTTTAGGTTGCCGAATATGAGTCAATACCGTAAGCAACTAAACAAGGAGTGCTTAATAGAAATTGAAATGGCAAAAGCATCAAAAAACAAGGTGTATAAGTTGAATAAGAAGACAACACTCGTCCCATGATTGCCTGAGTTTAGTGTAATATGACAACACAGAAGATTGATTTTGCAGTGTTGTCACAATGACTTCCATCGTTGAAAAACGCAAAGAGATTTTACAGAAGCAGCACTCTATATATTCCTTTATAATCTTATATTTTATTATTATTTAAGAAAACACAATATTTTCCATCAGCTATTCTATTAAACTATCATAATCTCCTTCCTTTTATTTCATTACAAGTTTTATACGTAGTTTACACTCTAATTTTTTTCAATCATTTATTATATATTGTTACTCTTTTCTTGGTGATCTTGAGTAATACAACTTTAACACACATGTTATTATTATTACTATTATCACTGCAATTACAATTAGTTAGGAGAGACTATTTATATTATTTCAAAACTATTTTTTATTTTCGCTTGTCACTAAAAACTAAAAATTGTTACTCAAGTTCTTTTCTAATTGGTAAAAATTGGTAAGATAATTCCTTTAAAAAGGTAAAACTAAATTTTTTATTATATTATTGTCACTACCAATTTTGTAATTATTATTAGGTATTCAAATACAAAATCTCTTAATAAGTATTTTGATAGTTATTATTCCTGTGGGCAATGCACATGATCAAAACTAGTATAAAAAACATTAAGAGAAGAAGGAATACATATATATTATAGTATAAAAGCCTAAAGGGATCGTGAGAAAAGTAGCTTTGCTAATGTTGTTGCTAAAAATATGCTCCGGTATGTGTGTCTCATTGTCCTCATTTCTGGAGGGTAGACCCCTTTATATAACTGTAGAAAAATACTCATATTAGGACTGAGCCATGGACCAGATGTACTAAGATCGCGTTAGGATCTTCGATGATCATGTCATACTAAAAACTCTTTTAGAATCAATCATCAATCTCCCGGTTTGACTGGAATCGCCGGGTACGTTACCCCTAATTATTGGAAGTTATATCAGCTAAATAAGTTAACACGGCTAAATAAGTTAACACACTAAGTGACTTTCTATTAGAGCATTAAAGGGCCCAGAAGACCCTGTCATGGCATTTTGCCAATGGTAAAATAAAATGTGAGAGAGGTCCATATGATCGTAAATTAATAGCCAAGTATAACAATAATTTTTAGATTTGAAGGGTGAGTTATTCCTATGTTTGATATCTAGCTTAACAAATATCAAGCTTATAAGTTGTCCTAATTAAAAATCTTTAAATTGTGAGAGATATTTTTGACATTTTTTTTTATCGAAGTTAGACAATTTTTAAGTAACTCCTTCTTGTGGTTCACATCTTTTGTGAATCTTCTAAAAGTCACTTTCATTTCCTTTATTTTCATTAAACTATTTGAAATGACTTTATAATCATTCGACGTAATGCTTCTTTCATCATTTTCCAAGCAAAAACCACCTGAAGTTATTAATTCTGTAAATAATACGCAGTGCCTAATTGGTAACTCTTGATGTTATTGATAATTAATTGATAAGCATAAACAACATATGCTTCCTCATCCAGACTATTGAAAGGTAAACGCTGAATGCGTTTAACTAGTCTATCTACCAGAAGGTCAAAATTCATGAGTGAATGGTAAGCCGTGGGCATATAACATTGAACAAGACAGAAGTGGCTAAGAATCCTTTCAATGCAAGCATAAATCGATAGATTATATGTAAAACTCCAAAAAAGGAAAATGGTTTATCATTTATTCCTGGAAACACCTCTTCAAAGATTAGACTGCTCAAACGCGAGGGATGCCCATGCTCGCTAAAGTCTTCAAATTCATGGGTTGAATTCGGGAGTGACCCCCACCCCATAAGGCCTTCGAAATGAGTTTATAAGTATGCTCGGATGGATGGAAGTAGTCCCAAAACAGGTACTGATTAGGGTTTTGACAGACCTTGTAACCTTCCTTACCACACTGCACCTGTCCTCTCAGAGGTCCATCCCCGCAGCATGCACCGGATACATTTGAGAAACCTGTACAATCATGTCAATGAAAATGATCATCAGTCACTCTCACCGATACTTGTCTTACTTTCCAAAAAAAATTGTTCTAATAATCTTTTGTATCTTGAATTAATTAGTTCCCAGCACGCTGTCAAACACCGGTAGATGGCCAACTTTTTTAAGGTGCTACGTAAATTTGATTCGGTAGCATTTTTTTCGTTCTAATTTTTTTCATTTTAAGCAAAATTTTGATTGCTTACCAATTTTCAAGTTTAGTTTCGGAACATTAATTCCTAAACATTTTCCTTCTAAGTATAGTCGTATTTCTTCCGGTAATGCGGATCCAAAAGAGTTTTGCTAAGACTTCAATGTCTTTTGTCAGAACAATACGCAAGTGACTGATATAGACAAACAAGATAGTGAGCATCCAAAAGTGTCTCAATCCAAACATTTGATCATGAACAAAACCCATTAAAATGAATCTGAGTCCTAACAGAATCATCACCTCATAAGTTAGCTATATATACAATTAAATCTTTCCTAAACCAACTAAACATTTGTAAAATTGTACTGTATCTTAGAATTCTCTACTCAGTTGTAGCAACAAATACTCGATGAATACTTCAATCCAACTTAGTCGAACGAGGCACTTTTATAATCTTATAATTCTCCACGGTATTAAGATTAAGGTTAAGGCACTAAGATACCTCCTTCAGCCCTCACCAATGGCTTCCTGTCAACTCTGAAATATCCCTTCCCTTGCAATATCAAAGTTGGTAACTTTCTAAGCCTGAAACTTACGGCAATAAATTTTTGCCCCGGGAAATACATGTACTGTCTCTGGTTGCAAACAAGGACCTACTTGGTCTCTTTAGTAGTGAAAGCAATCTTCCTCTGGAATGGGTCAGTTATGCTGGGCGCTTCCAAGTTTACCTGGATTAGCGTTCGGTATCTTGAACTTCATTTTCACTATCTCGCAACACAAACGTGCATAAGTGTTGCACGAAACACCCCCGTCGCATTCCGGCCAAAAAACTCGCAGGGATGATGATGTAGCTTTTTTGGAGGGAATTTGTGGCAGATTAAGTGATTTGGGGGGCATTTATAATGAAGTCCAATTTGAGAGACATTTTTGGCATATGAAAATAATTTTTGAGGCTGAAATTTTCAGCCATCACCGAGTGGGATGAGGATGGAGGTGAATCATAAGGAAAGCCACAACGTGGTTGGCCAGAAAGAGAATTGGGACCCGTTTTGGTGGAAGAACGTATTTCTACTTCTTGTTAAGCCATGAGACAAGGCTTGATGATTGATGTGGGAGATAAAGGCCTGATACGGTGATTGGTGGAGGCCGTGGATGGTGGGCATAGTGATTGGTAGAGGCAGTAGGTGGTTGGTATGCAGATTAATGGAGGTGGGGTTGGGGCTGCAGATCGGTGGTGGTGTTGAAGACAAAAGGTGCAAGATGAAGATGGACGAGAGAGATGGGTCATTGCCAAAATGTCCCCCAAAGTTGAGTTAAATCACCAATTTGACGGATTTTTTGGCCGAAGAGTGGTCGCGGGATGTTTCGTGCCAAGGAAAAAACATTTGAGTTAATCTCTAATGAATCATCAATAAGTTTTAACGAGACTTGACCTTTTTGTCACTGAGATTGATCAAAAATTACCTTCAAAATTAACTGAATGAAAAAGTTAAAACTTTAAGGATCAATTGTGACAATTGATCCTCAAAATTAAAACATAAATAATAGATGTTGTCAGGTATATGTGGTATCACGCCAATGATTCCTTGATGACTTTTGGAGATGCAAGTCGTTTGTTTACGTTTGATGGATTAGTCGGACATAGTTTCAGACAACTCCATTAAAAAAATGATATGTATATATACTTCTACCCAACAAGTGCGATATTCCTATTAAATTCATTCATTTATAGTATAGTGCTATAGGTGTTAAACTAATCCATTTCTTTTTTATACTACCAAATAAAAACAATGAGATGGAAACTTACCGTAGCGTTTAGGCATGGCACGAAATAGCTGAACAATGTTATATACTGATCCATAAACACCAACTGCACCAGGGTACTTCTTCGGTATATCCAGAGCCAAAGTTTCCAGACCCTTGTTGTAGCTTTTCACCATTCTATTCATCTTCCCAAAGCATCGGTCGACCGGGGCATCCGGCAGTAGCGTCCTCGCGGGAACACAACCAACGGGACCAAGAGAAAAAATGGCAATGAGACGCGCGCCAAGCTTGTAGATTTGGTCCACAAAGAGTACGGCTTCGACCAACATGGCTTGGACGTAAGCATCGGGAGCGAGCTTTGGAGTATCGAACGGGAGGAAGTAGTTGAAAATGTCGTTTGAACCGGATTCGAGGAAGAAGAGCGACTCTTGGGCCAGTTTTATGTCAATGCGGCTTTGGGTTACTAGTGTTTTGAATTGTTGCAGCTGGTCTTGAAGTGGAATCACTTCCTGCATTCACATGTTAAACAGTGTTACCCAAAGATTGCACAACAATTTGGCAATCACAAATTTCGTGGGGTACCCATTTTTATGAAAGCAAAAAGTTTGCAACAATTGCCAACAATTTACTGCATATTCGCAAGATATATACTTAGTATGTTATATGGATCATGTTTACTTTACAGCGCCAAGCATAAAAATGTCATACTTGAGATATCACATGCTTGTCATATTGAAAAAGAAAAAGAACCTTAGGGGTTGGCCTAGTGATTAAGACGTTACTTCCTTTCTTGATTTTTGAGATTCAAACCTTGGGTGATCACACAAATCGATATGGGAGGTGTGCCTTGTTCGAAGAGACGACTTAGTCTCAGTTGACGCTAAAGTTGGTTCGAAAAAATTGATGTGGAAAGTACACCATTAAGATCACCTGAGAACGGGGACAGAGTCTCTAAAGCTAGCCTGAAGTTCATGCCGAAAATATACCATTAAGATCACCTGAGAATGTGATTAAGTTTTAAGGCTAGCCTGAAAATACTCTTACAGTTTTAAAAGAAAAAAAAAAGTAAAAGACAGACTTATCACCAAGTTGTCCTATTTGAGAAGTTATCCGTCATGAGGATTAGTTTCCTTTTCTTTTTGTGTTTATGACATGAAACGAACACTTACATCAAAGAGAAAATGACATTTTTACGAAGTTTAAAAAAATTGAAAATTTAATAACTTGATTGATATAGTGTAAATCACAAAAAAAAAATAAAAAAATGTAACTGCACCCTCCATCGTTAAACATCAATTGTGCATGTATAGTTCGGAGCCTCACTCATCCCGTTTTGTCACTGAGCTGAGGTGCAAAGGTGCAAAGGTGTTTTAGGGAGGGGGAGAGAGACAGAGTGTGTTACATGGACATTACTTTGTCCCACAGAGAGAGAGAGAGAGAGAGAGAGAGAGAGAGAGAGAGAGAGTTTCATGGACATCACTTTGTACCTTAGCATAGTTCATAGTTCAACAACTAACTGGTACAGTACCCTCTTCCCAATTTCTGATTGTGTAAAAACTTTTACACACAGTAAATGAAAGCATTAAATGGCTCGGGAAGTGATACTATCAAGTGCAGTGAAATTAATGTCAAGTGTTTGGTGCAATGTTTTATGTGCTCGATCTTATTGCTAGTTAAGATTAACGCTACTTCTTAAATATACATAGAATAAAATTGATGGGTATGTATAATGCTTCCTGATATGGAGAGTAGCCTATGCATGTCTCTCGGGAAAATATAGACGAATTAATGAAGGAAAAAGACTAATTATGCGTAAGTGATAAAAATGCCACAAGAACTTCTCCGTCTCTCCATCTCACGCACGAAGGATTCCTAAGATCTCCTTTTGTTCTGGGTATAGGAAACTATTACTGGGTTTACTGGGAAACAGGTTAATTAAATGTTTGTCAACCGACTTGTCTTTGTATGAAGACTTAAAAGAAGTAAAGACTAAGAATTATAGTGAAGAGTCCACTTTAAATAACTTAATTCACCCTCAACTGCTTATTTGGTGTTATAACTGGCCGAGAAGACTTAACCCAAGGTAACCCACATAGCTCAACCATCCGTTTTGTGAACAGGGCTCATTAACTTCTCGTAGCAAGTCGGTTGACATTCATAACTTGAGAGACTATCCGTAAAATTATTAGGTCATTCGAAATCAATGATTTCGACCATTTAAGACGGTCACAAATATTGTAAAATAGATTTGTGCTTTGTTTATCCTTACCTTTTATCACATCAATCTATCTATCTTAATTCAACTAATTTAAATGGTTGACACCAATAATTCGGCTCCTACAATATTTTCTTTTTATAATGTATGTAACCATTAGGAGATCTTAGCACGTTGGCTAACCGTACGACAGCAAAACTAAGCATGAGATTTAAGCATACATAGTATATATCAAGATAACCGTGCAAGTGAAACAATTATTCATGCATTGCATGTTTTTGGGTCTTGCTATCGAGTCCTAGTTCTACACTTGTATTATATGTAGTTTGGGAATTGGGAGTCCCTAGAATATCTTGTCTGCTATATGTACTTAGAAAAACTGAAATCTCTTACCAAATCTTGATTTGTTCCCCGCAGAACTCCGCTACCAGCACTAGCAAAGTTGAGGCCATTCGACGGATAGTTCTTCCAACTTCCTCTTGCAACTTCAATCTGTGCCTCAAGGAATGGCTTTTGTAAGGGAATCCCAAGAAATTGAGCTGCAATGTTGTAGTGCCCTCTCAAACGTCACGTTACATTCACAATGAGTAATGTATGTATTTTGCAACCCACAGACAACTTAACTGACTGACAAACTCACTAAACATGTACACCAAAAACACACACAGACCCCTTGAACACGGCCCACAGACAATTAACTGACTCACAAACTCACTAAGCATATACACCAAAAAACTCGCACACACAGAGAGGGAACTCACATATGAAGTCGGCAACGGTCCTGCCATTGGTGAATCTTCCCGTGGGGCGGTGGAAGAACGTTGAGCCGTAAGGCGGAAAATCAGCTTGTGCAGAGCAGTTCTGGTTGAAGTGATTGTTTCCGGCATCGAAAATCGAGTCCCCGAATATATAAAGCGCCGGAACATTGTGGGACACGGCTGATGAAAGCAAAAGGACATGAAGAAGCAGAGAGATGAGCAGCAGTAGCCTCTCCATCTTCTTTTAGTGCATTGAAGCTCAAGAATGGTTTGAGGGTGATTATATGACAAAGAAGTAGGACAAAGGGTTGGGAGCAAAGGAGGGTGCAAAGACAAAATGCAACGGAACACACGAGCTAAGTGCATGAAACAAACCTTTACTATCATCATCTGCATTAACGGCTAGGCACAAAATAGTTGTTAATCTTTGCAAACATCATTTTTCGTCTCCTAGTCACTCACTTTTTCATCTCCGAACGCTTTTCTTCTTTTACTTTTGTTTTTGGCTGGCCAGAGGTAATCTGTTCTGGTCAAAGCAGATGTATGGATATGTTTGAGTTCTGCACACTAGATTTTGACCCTGAACTTTCAAGTATGGCCACCCAGAAGCCGTAGTACAAGTATCTGAAATTTTGATTTTGTATGATAGGTGCACACCAAATGGCAAACTCAAGAGAAAATATAGAGAACAAGCATATATATATATTTTGTGGTTGTCAATGATAGTGATCAATATCTATTTGAGATCTTGACGAGACATTCTACATATCAAGATTTCGTCTCCTAAAACGTAAAGCTGTTGTTAAACATCAGCGTGGGCATAAAAAAGTGACATTTAACGTAATGATGAATAAATACTTTCAGCAATAATATTTAGATGGGTCTAAATTCACGGTAACCGCAGAAGACTGGAATCTGACTCATGTTTAACAATCACGATGATATAAGTATACATTTTGATGCCAAGAAAAGTGGGTTCGTAGTCGACGTGGACGTGTCACAAGGAATGCAGTCCGAGTCAGATGCCAAGTATGTTGATGTGAGACATAGCAAGGGCGGAGCAAGGACAGAGACCAAGAGCTTCCTAGACAGAGCCTGAGGGTGGCAATGCTGCGAGGCCAATGATGCAGCGTGAATACGCGACGACAGTCACAGTCCGATGCTTAGGTCCAAAGTCAAGGTCCGGTATGTTTCTCTCTCTAAGATTCAAGAGTGAAAAAGTGAAGTTTAAGAATGTCCAACTGTCATAAAAATGTCCAAACCCCCCCCCCCTCCCAAATGAATTCTCAAGACCTCTATTTTTAGAGGTTGAGATGATGATGTCACAACCAACACATGGCGCTCCCCGGGAGTGACACGTCACCAGGGGGTCCACGGGTGCCGGTGCTCCACGGACTGTTGAATCGCATATTCACCCAGCCTACCTCGCACAGCGTCGCTCTATCTGTCTGGAAAGACTGGCTTCCACAGCGTCGGTGTGGCCAGAGAACCCCCTTGATCTAGCCATCAATCCAAGCCCTTGCAGAGTCCCACAGGCCTGACAGTGGTATGGAAGACCCGAAGCCCAACTGCCAGGCGGACTAGGCGCGATGCCCTCCGGAGACCTGCTCCCATCTCGGAGTGACCCGATGGTCATAGTCCATAGGGGTGCCCGACGCAAGCCCCAAGTGCCGGAGCACGTATGCCAATCACGAAGACACCCTGGCGGAAATAGTGTCCTAGAGGAGACGGTGATGGCTTTGTGGTAACGAGCCCATCCCGCTGCGAGGGGTCCTCGTGCTGGAACACTACGAATGAAGCCCTTAGAATGAAGACGGCGATAGCTTTATGGTAACGAGCCTATCCCGTGGCGGTGATGGCTTTGTGGTAACGAGCTCATCCCGCTGCGAGGGGTCTTTGTGCCGGAGCACTACGAACGGAGCCCCTCGGAAGCATGTAACATAATTGTGGCGCATGGGCGCGGTGCCTACAGCACGAGACATTGATTGTAGTGCATGGGCGAGGGTGCTTACATAACGAGACCATACCTGGTGCTGGGGGCACATGTCATGGAAGTGACGCATGGGCGCGACGATGACAATTATGAAAACGAAGCATGGGCGTGACAGAATGTGTAAGGTGGCGGGGACACTGTACTGTGATAAGAAGCCAGGGGGCGCGACTGCATCAGTGGTGCGACGCATGGCGCGGTGGAGTGAGTGAGGTGTCGGGGGCATTGTATTGTGACAAGAAGTAGGGGGCGCGACTGTATTAGTGGCGCAGCGCATGGAGCGATAGAGTGTTGGAGTGCGACACCCAGATGCCGACAATAGGTGTCACAGAGTGAGGTCCGGGCGATGGGGGTCGCTGGGTGACGTCTGAGCGACGGGTCGCGGAGTGACGTCCAGGGCGACGGGGGTTGCAGAATGACGTTCGCGCGACGGGGGTCGCGTAGTGACGTCCGGCGCAACGGGGGTCGTGGAATGACGTCCGGTGCCTTGAAGAGTAGTGAAGATGCTGAGTATGGAAGCCAAAGGCCAACCCTTTGGGGAAGGCCGAGGCCAACCCTTGAGGAAGGCCGAGGCAGAGGCCAAGGCCGACCCCAAGGGGGAGGCCAAGGTCGAGGCTGACTTCCTTTGGTAAGCGCCAAGGTGTGTCGACGAGCGACTGGCGACGTGCGATATGCGACGGTCAGAGCGTTATGAGCTGTTGCACAAGGATGAGTTTCTTGGTGACGAAGTCAAGTGACTTGAGTGTGCATGTCTTTGATTGATTGAAAGCATTGAATACTAACTGTTGCTTGTGCAGACGTGTCGTGCAAAATGGGCCCCCCAGTAGGCCTTTGGGTGTGACTAGAATAGGTTAGGAACATAAGCCCCCTGTGTGGGGTGTGCGAGGAGGGGCGACCAGAGTGGGCGCCACACGCATATTCGCAAGGTTACACTTAGAAGAATTTTTTATGTTTGTTGGTTCGAATGTTGTTGACGTCGTCACTGTCAGATCAGGATAAGGAGTAGGTGGTTGAGCCACCCCATGCACCACCTACTGAAGCCTGAGTATGGTTAGGAGTTAACACGAGCACCATTATAGGGCGCAGGGGCACAGGCGATAGGGGTCGCAGAGACAGCACCCAGGTGCTGCGACAGGGGCTGCAGAGATGGCTCCTGGGCGACGATCGTCGCGGTAGTGGTTCGAGCTGCCTCGCGCACCACCTACCAAGGACGTTGATGTCAAAGGACGTCGTCACATGGAGCGTGATCCAATTTTCAATAAAAGTTCTAAGTGTAGAAAGTATGAAATGGGTAGGGGCGGGATGTGCGCGATCGGGCGTCGCGATGCTAGGGCAGCCCACGATGGGCGCAGGGGCGCGGGCAATGGAAGGCGGTTGATGTTGCAAGTTTTTTTTTGAAGTGCTTGGTCTTGGTTGTCGGTGTTCGGTCATTGGGTGAATGTGGGCAGGCCGAAGTATGTATGGGTTGTCGACCTTGGTTGTCGGCCGAGAGGTCCACCGTGGTGAGAAAGGTGAGAGAGGGGTGGTTGAAGGTGTGTAGCGTCGGCTTCGGGGTTGACGAAGAGGTCGGAGGCCGGCCTTGGTCAAGGTGGCGCAGCCGTGGTATAGGGGTCGGCCTTGGCCATGGAAGAAGGTGGAATGGTTGAAGGTTGAAGTTTGAAGGGGGGAGGGGCCCAAGGCCGATGGTGGAAGGGGGGTTAGAGGTAAACGGTGGTGGAAGAAGGAAAGGAAAAGTGAAGAGGGAAGAAGAAGGGTGGCCGTGCAGGGGTGGTGCGGGGCTGCCGCAGAGGAAAAGGGGCGGGAGGAAGGAGGGAAGAGGGGAGAGGGAGGGCCAAGGCTGCCGACCAAGTGGCAGAGGCTGACCAAGGCCCCTTGGCCGAGGCTGAGGCCGCATGGCGAGGGGCGGGGGGAAGAAAAAAGAAGGAGGGGGAGGGAAAGGGGTGAAGGTTGAGGTCGAGGGGTCGTGGGGTTGGAAGGGGAAAGGAGAAGCGGCGGCGGCGGCGGAGTTCCGAGGGTGGCCGAGGGGCTGGGGAGAGAAGGGAGGGGAGAGTGGAGGGAAGGTCGTAGGCAAGGAGGCGATGTCGGTTGGGGAGTTGAGCAACAGGAGGCTGAGGCCGAAGGGCGGCAGCGCCAAGGCTGGGCGGTGCATGGAGAAGAAAAAGAGAGATACAAGGGAAAGCTTTAGGGTTAGGGTTTGTGGAGGACGCTGGTCTATTCGGGTGGGTCGGGCATTTGGGCATAAACAGAGAGAGAAAAAGGGAGCCCGGGTTGGGGCGCGGAGCGGGTTTAGGCGCGCGGGTAGGGTTCTGCCCAGTGACTTGAATTTCAAATTTAATTAATTAATTATTTTTTAGCAAAGAAGAAGATAGAAGGATGGGTTTGGGGGGATGCATGACCATTATCCCATAAGGAAAAAGAGAGAAAGAGAGAGAGAATGAAGATGGAGAGAGCGAAGAGGGAGTGCATATTAGAAGTATGAGAGGGAGATGAAAATTTTGAAAAAGTTTTCTAAGTGTGGAACGAGGGTGAGAGGGTGGTGACCTGACCGTGAGCAGGCAGAGTGACACGGAGGAAGGCGAAGGGGGTGAGAAAATTTTGAAAATTTTCTAAGTGTTGAGAAGTTTTCCCGCATGTTGGAAGGAGCATATGGAGAAGGGAAGGAGCATATGGAGAAGGGGCATGAAAAAATTTTGTTAAAATTTTTTTCTAAGTGTTGAGCTCAGACAAGGGTGCGAGGGAGACCACTGAGGGTGCGCATCAATGACCGGCTGCGAAAAACCAAGAATTTTTTTCTAAGTGTCGAGAATTTTTTTTTGATAAAGGGGTGGTCATGCGATCGCAACCACGAGAGGTTGAGATGAACGGGATGGGTGACTTAGGGTGATGTGCTGGCATCGATGACCGGCTGGGAAAAAAATGAAATTTTTTTCTAAGTGTCAAAAAATGGACTAGGGGTGATGATGCGACCGTAGTAGCGTGGCTCGAGCCACCCCGCGCACCACGTACCAAGTCGCTGCAATGTGAGGCCAGAGAGGTTGGGAAAGGGTGAAGCCCCCAAGAGAGTGGGTAATGGCATCAAAGTAGTGTCAGTGGACTTGTCCAAGAGCAATGTAACATGAAAATTTTCTAAGTCTGAAAAATGAAACTTCATTGATACCAAAGATAGGCAACATGCCTTGGTACATGGGGCCGGCGTACATGAAAACTTGCAAAATGAACGAAAAAATACAAGTGTAGAAAATGCACTAAGGCATGTCAAGGCTCGGTCGAGTGGGTCATATGTCTCGTACTTAGAGTTTGAGCTCTCTGGATGCAATCTTGTCGGTGAAGACAAACTTGAGGCCCCTGCACCACTTGAGGCCATGACCGACCTTCCGATGTTAAGGGCAGTAGTTGGGATGGGCTAAGTCTTCCGGGGTAGGTTTAGTGCCGGCATTCAGCAGGGTTATGGCATTGTCGTTGATCCATGTCTCGATGAGAGCTCTGACGGTCTTCAAGTCACATGGGTATTCTAGGGCAGGCGTTGGCTGCCTTCTTTTGTCAGGGCGCCCATCCCCTCATTGAGACTGGCACTTGCGGCTGTTGTCATCGTTACTGGCTGCTTCTGCCGTTGCGGCTAGTGCAATATGAGGTTGGGGCTTTGGGGTCTTTGACGGACCAACAAAGTCATAGGTGCGTCGTGCAGCTTCCTTGAGATGTCCCCAAGACTGAAGCTTGAGGTTTTCAAGGTAGACCCTATAGGTGTCTTTCATGTTCTTGATGCAAATGGGTACAAGGGTCTCATCTTTGCTGAAGTCAGTGCACTTCAAGCACTTATGATGAAATCGCGTAACATAGGCGTTAAGGTCCTCCCCGGGGTTCTGGCGGATTCCGGCAATGTCAACGATGGTCACGCGCTCCGTCTCATAGTGAAACTTTTTAAGGAAGAGCTGGACCATGTCAGACCAGGAGTGGATGGTACCGTCAGGAATCTGATGATACCAAGAGTAGGCGAGACCAGTCAGGGACTTGTGAAATTCCCGAAGCTTCAAAGTGTCTTCCTCCCTGTAGTGCTCCAGTGAGCTAGCAAAGAGGGAGAGTGTGGTAAGGATGACTGCTTGAGACGGCGAAGGATGGCATTGAGGTCATGCTTGGTGACACACGAAGCATGCAAGGGTTTGTGCCCTGTCACGATGATCCTGGCACCAGAGCCCCCAGACGGTGCAACCTGAGGCATTTGAGGGGATGACGATGGTATAAAGGGGTTGATGGTGGGAAGAAACTTGTTGGGGGTATGGTCTGTATATGGGTAGTGTCAACTGCTGGAGGCGAATCATCAGGAAGGGTCGACTGAAGGAAGTTAGGAGCATGAGTTATGTTTGGGTGTCGATTGGTTAAGTTCGGGTTAGGCTTCATCTTAATTGAGTCATGAGTCAACGAAGCACTTTGAGCAGGGGTAAGGCGCCACTGGCTGAGTTGTCGCGAGTCCTACTGTCGTGGGGGCGGGGACCAAGGCAGCGGTGGTCATGACACTGGGGCCTGGGTGACGTCAAAAGTCAGCCCAGGTCCTGAAGGCTGGGCTGGTCTAACAGGTTGTTGCACGGCCAACGCCTGTATGGATTTTTGCATTTCCATAATGATGGCCATGAGAGTGGTCTGCGAGTCTTGTAGGTTGGCTATGGTGGGAGTGAGCTGATGAATGGCCGCACCGACTACAACTTGTATGTCATGTGCAGTCGGTAGTGGCTAGCCTTGGAGTTGCATGGCACTAGTCTCCTCTTGTTCACCAAAGCGGTCTTCCTCTTGTATGGTACGGACAAGGCCCCCGCTGGTAGTCCTGCGTTGCAGAGGCATGGTTGCTTGGGTGTCAGGAAAGGGCCGAACTGCAGTGCGATGCTCACCTCCCCAGTAGAGCCGCCAAAATAATGCCAAGGAAAGGGGGTTCGCAGTCGACGTGGAGGTGCCACAAGGAATGCAATCCGAGTCAGATGCCAAGTATGTTGATGTGAGACACAGCAAGGGCAGAGCAAGGGCAGAGACCAAGAGCTTCCCAGACAGAGCCTGAGGGTGCAGTGCTGCGAGGGTGATGGTGCAGCGTGAATACACGATGACAGTCACAGTCCGATGCTTAGGTCCAAAGTCAAGGTCCAGTATGTCTCTCTAGGATCTCTCTAGGATTCTAGAGTGAGAAAGTGAAGTTTGAGAATGTCCAACTGTCATAAAAATGTCCAAACCCCCCCTCCCAAATGAATTCTCAAGACCTTTATTTTTAGAGGTTGAGATGACGATTTCACAACCAACACATGGCGCTCCCCGGGAGTGACACGTCACCGGGAGGTCCATGGGTGCCGGTGCTACACGGACTGTCGAATCGCATATTCACCCGGCCTACCCCGCACAGCGTCGCTCTATCTGTCTGGAAATACTGGCTTCCACAGCGTCGGTGTGGCCAGAGAACCCCCTTGATCTAGCCACCAATCCCAGCCCTTGCAGAGTCCCACAGGCCTGCCAATGGTGTGGAAGACCCGACTCCCAACTACCAGGCGGACTAGGCACGATGCCTTCTGGAGACCTACTCCCATCTCAGAGTGACCCGAGGGTCATAGTCCATAGGGGTGCCGACGCAAGCCCCAAGTGCCGGAGCACGTAGGCTAATCACGAAGACACCCTGGCAGAGATAGTGTCCTGAAAGAGACGGTGATGGCTTTGTGGTAATAAGCACATCCCGCTGCGAAGGGTTCTCGTGCCAGAGCACTACGAATGGAGCCCCCCAGAATGAAGACGGTGATAACCTTATGGTAACGAGCCTATCCCGTGGCTGCGATGGCTTTGTGGTATCGAGCCCATCCTGCTACGAGGGGTCCTCGTACGGAGCACTATGAACGGAGCCCCCCAAAATGAAGACGGCGATGGCTTTGTGGTAACGAGCCCATCCTGCTACGAAGGGTCCTCATGCCAGAGCACTACAAACGGAGCCCCCCGGGAATGAAGATGGCTATAGCTTTGTGTTAACGAGCCTATCTCGTGGCGTCGATGGCTTTGTGGTAACGAGCCCATCCCGCTGTGAGGGGTTTTCGTAGCGGAGCTCTACGAACGGAGCCCCCTAGAATGAAGATGGCGATAACTTTATGGTAACGAGCCTATCTCGCGGTGGCAATGGCTTTGTGGTAACGAGTCCATCCCGCTACGAGGGGTCCTCGTGCAGAAGCACTATGAACGGAGCCTCCCATAAGCATGTAACATAATTGTGGCGTATGGGCTAGGTGCCTACAACACGAGACATTGATTGTAGCGCATGGGCGCGGTGCTTACATCACAAGACCATACCTAGTGCTGGGGGCACATGTCATGGAAGTGGCGTATAGGCGCGACGATGACAATTTTGAAGATGGCGCATAGGCGCGACATAGTGTGTAAGGTGCCGGGGGCACTATAGTGTGACAAGGAGCCAGGGGCGCGACTGCATCAGCGGCGTGGCGCATGGCGCGGGGGAGTGAGTGAGGTGCCGGGGGCACTGTATTGTGACAAGATGCATGGGACATGACTATATTAGTGGCGCAGTGCATGGCTCTGCGGAGTGTTAGAGTGCGACGCCCAGACACCGGCGACGGGGGTCACGGAGTGAGGTCCAGACGACAGGGGTCACGAGTGACGTCCTATGCAACGGGGGTCGCGGAGTGACGTCTAGCGTGATGGGGGTCGCGACGGGGATCAGGAAGTGACGTCCGAGTGACGGGGGTGCGGAGTGACGTCCAGCGCGACGGGGGTCGAGGAGTGACGTCCGACGCGACGGGGGTCACGGAGTGACGTCGAGGTGACAGGGGGTCATAGAGTGCCGTTCGGTGCGATGGGGGTCATGGAATGATGTCTGTTCGACGAGGGTTGCGTAATGACGTCCGGTGCGACGGGGGTCGCGAAATGATGTCCACATAATGGGGGTTGCGTAGTGACGTCCGGCGCGACGGGGTCGCGGAGTGACATTCGACGCTACAGGGGTTGTGGAATGACGTCCGATGCCTTGAAGAGTAGTGAAGATGCTGAGTGGAAGCCAAAGGCAAACCTTTTGGGGGAAGGCCAAGGCCAACCTTGCGGAAGGCCGAGGTCAACCCCCAGGGGGAGGTCGAGGCCGAGGCCGACCCCAAGGGGGAAGCCAAGGCCGACCCACAAGGAGAGGCTGAGGCCGACTTCCTTTGGTAAGCGCCAAGGTGTGCCGACGGGCGACATGCGATGTGCGACGGTCAGAGCGTGATGAGCTGTTGCGCAAGGATGAGTTTCTTGGTGACGAAGTCGCGTGACTTGAGCGTGCATCTCTTTGATTGACTGAAAGCGTTGAATGCTGGTTGTTGCTTGTGCGGACGTGTCGTGCAAAATGCCCCCCCAGTGGGCCTTTGGGTGCGACCAAAATAGGTTGGGAACACTTTTTTCCGAAAAATAGTCCGCATTGTGTTTCTGAATTCAATGACATACCAATCGAGTACCCCAAAATCTATGTGCGCGAGCTACCCTAGCTCTTCGGTTAGAATCAGACTGCTGCTTGCTTTGGCAAAATGGAACTTCTTTTCGGTGCTTACTAGCTTTGTTGCTTTTTCGTGGTTTCATTAAATATTGGAGTTTACCAAACCATTGAACTAACTATCTGAGCCGAGGTGCAATTAATAAAGTACAGAGTTAGTAAATGGCAACCATAAAATCTTTGTTAAATGCAGCACTTTTTGATTAAAAATATAAGAAGTGTCTGCGCGACTGGGGTCGCGGAATGACATCCGGTACCTTGAAGAGTAGTGAAGATGTTGAGTATGGAAGCCAAAGGCCAACCCTTTGGGGGAAGGCCAAGGCCAACCTTGAGGAAGGCCGAGGCCAACCCCCAAGGGGAGGCCGAGGCCGACTTCCTTCGGTAAGGGCCAAGGTGTGCCGACAGGCGATGGGCGACATGCGATGTGCGACAGATAGAGCATGATGAGCTGTTGCGCAAGGATGAGTTTCTTGGTGACGAAGTCACGTGACTTGAGCGTGCATGTCTTTGATCGATTGAAAGTGTTGAATACTGATTGTTGCTTGTGCGGACGTGTCGTGCAAAATGCTCCCCCTAGTGGTCCTTTGGGTGCGACCAGAATAGGCTGGGAACACATTTTTCGTAAATATAGTCCGCTTTGTGTTTCTGAATTCAATGCCATACCAATCGATTACCCCATAATCTATGTGCGCGAGCTACCCTAGCTCTTCGATAGAATCAGACTGCTGCTTGCTTTGGCAAAACGGAACTTCTTTTCGGCGCTTACTAGCTTTGTTGCTTTTTCGTGGTTTCATTAAATATTGGAGTCTACCTAACCATTGAACTAACTATCTGAGCCGAGGTGCAATTAATAAAGTACTGAGTTAGTAAATGGCAACCATAAAATCTTTGTTAAATGCAGCACTTTTTGATTAAAAATATAAGAAGTGTTCGAAAATGGCAACCATAAAATCTTTGTGAAATGCAACACTTTTTAAATTTAAAATGCTTTTTCTAGCATTCGGTTGTAAGTACACCGGATTCCAAATAATCACGTGCTTTTCAAAAGTTTTTTTTGCAAGCGTGACGTTATAAAACGAAAACTTTGAGTCAGTAAAGGCTTCATGTGCCGAATGTCGAATACCATTAAATAAGTCAACAAATATCAAGGAGCTGATGTTAAATTTGCAACCTAAAGTACCATACCAATCCGCTTAAGTACCCAACATTTTAAAAATACAAATTCAGCACCTCAAAATTTGTTTTTGATCCAAATTAGTCAAATGGCTAATAGAAGTTAAAAAATCAAAGGTAAGACTCTCATTATAAGAAAAATAGTCCTAAATAGATCCACATGTCTCAAGACATCATCTTAAAGACAGGTGACACTATTACAATTTTACAATTTTCTAAGCCAATTAAGATGATGTGGTAGTTCAATGACCAAAAACAAAAACAAAAAAAAAAGGAAAAAACTACTATACTCACACGCGTGCGCGCAGACACACACTATAAGAACCTGGTTAATTTTTTGGACAGATCCGAATACGCTACTTGCAAAATCTTTATGATTCAAATTGCATTAGTTCACTTAAAGAATGTATCATTGTTTATACCATAACATTTCAATCCAATATCACTTCTATATTTCTTGATAACAACATTTGTATGAGTAAAATCTTTAAAAATATAACAAAGGTTACTCAGCCGTCTCTTTAAATTTATCCGACAATATATATAAAAGAAAATTCTTCACTAGAATATTTAGTCATGCCTTATAATCCTTTGCACAACTCCGAACACTTACCGGTAACTTGAAAGTATGGGGGTGAGTACAATGCCCAGTAAGATAATCACACACAAACACACTCACCCACAGCGTACAAAATATGTTGTATCAATAATAATAACATACTTACAGTTGATAAAATAAGATACCAACTTGCATGGCTAATACAAAAGTAATGCACTAATTTTTCAGTTCAAAATTCAAATTAGCAACAAGATCAAAAAGCTTGTACCAGTGGACAGTAAAATGTCAAAGTAACGGATTGCCATAGCAACATCATTTGCAGTGGGCAACATGTTTCAATTTATTCAAAATAATACGTAATTAAGTTCGAAAGGATTTCTAATAGTTTAGATGATAATATTCTATAATCCAAAAAGACTCTAATAAGTTCAATAATACTTCATATACGTTCAAAACGTCTTCAAATAGATCAGAGACTAAAATCTAGATATTCAACTAGTTACAGAGATGAAATCCAAGAGAGCTACTTACAAATAAGTCACGTGTGTCATCACTGATACATGAGACAAGGTTCAGAAATTAAAATGATGATCCTAGCTTATCCTGCTGAGCTAGTCTACGCTCCAATCTACGTGGATAAGTCGAAAACAGATAAGTCACACATGCTAGAACATAGTTCAGAGAGTATTTAAAAATATATCTAGTAAATCAATAAACACCAAGAGTTTGAAGTCGGCAAAGTCATTCTCGTTCACATGATTCTACACAAAATAATTTTATTCAAGGACAACTTCGACAAAGATATGTACAATGTCCATGGAAACTCAAAATATAAAAGTTGAAGAGGACTTGTTATAGCTTCCGTAATGTCTAAGTTCATCAAAAATTGATAGGGAACGGATAAGATAGACCAAGTCACAGTAGGCTGATTGGCAGTGTCAAAACAATAAGTTCCGCACTAATTAATAACTTTCAAACTCGATTTCGGCTAAGATATAGAAGGACTTTAATAAAACATAAAAAGAGAGAGTTAAAGATGAATCTTTAAGGATACCAAAATGTATATAATCATCAAAACCAATGAGAAATAAAAATAATAAAGCAAATAGAAGTGGGCTGATTTTCACTATAAAAAACAGAAAGTCTGTACTAATGAATAACTTTCAAAAAGTTGATTTCGACCAAGAATCAGAAGGATTTTGGTACTAACCTAAAACTACGAAGTCAAATAAAACACTTCAATGATTTCATAATGTCCAAGATCATCAAAAACCAGTGAGCAATAAAGGAGATAGAGCAAATTGAAATTGGCTGACTTGAATTACCATAAACATAAGCAAAAAATGTTCAGATCTATTTTTCAATATTAATTAGTTCAATATCAGGAAAACTCAAAACTGCAAAATTAAAGTAGGTAGTTTGAGGTTTTTAAAAAAGTGTAATTGAATTCGAATGAACAACGAAGAAGATCCGGACTCTTGAAGTTACCGTAGAAATTAGCAACAAAAAGATTGTTGAGTAAAGTCAATAATCAAAAAGCTCAAAGAACTAGATAATCAAATTATCATAATGATCAAGTAATTAGGGTTCTAGAGAACCAAATAATCCCTTCCAAGCAATAAAACAATTAATGAATGGATCGATAATCAGATTTTATGGATGGGGTAAATGCATGAGGAAACTCTTACCTCAAAATAGATAATTTACTTAGATTGATTATAACCTTATCCTTAAAACTCCAAAAATCTTTAATTATGCCTTTTTCTCTTTTCCTTCTCCTCTGTTTATCTAATAACATATCGGACTTACATGTCTTCCTCATTCTTGTATAATTGCTAATGTAATTATGATACAACTTAAAAGTCCTAATCCAACTCAAAATCTTTCAATGTCTAATTTTGATTACATCAGCGGCTGATAATATCAAATGTTATGTCGTCACTAAAACTACTTTCAAACAGTTCCCTATTCAAGTCACAATATCATTATACTCAGAATTTACATAACTATTATAAAAAAAAACTGGGGGTGTTACACACACTTCTTCTCTCTCTCACTCTCTTTCTCTTGCACACATTCTTAAAAGTATTGCACTAAAGGCCCTTGACATTCAACACTACCTACCATCAGTGCCGACAAAAGCCACCAGTAAAGGTAGGTCACAGCTGCGTGATTGGTGAAATGGGTAGTGGTGGTGGGTGGTGCGATTGAGATGGTAGGAAGTGATGATGATGGGCATCATGGATGTGGCTATGGTAGACGGGGGTGATGTTGTAGTGGACGTGGCATACATATATGGTGGTGAAAGATTGGGCGATGGCTATAAGGGTGAAAGATGTGGTAGGAAGTGGGAAAATAGTGATGATGAGTATCATATCAAATTAGATTTAGTAGATGTGGTGTGTGGTGGACGTAGCAATCAGGGGGGTGTTGGTGAGAAAGAATAAGGAAAATCTAGCATGGTAGAATGCTGATGGATCAGTCCGTGGTGGAATTGGAAGTTAAATCATGGTGGATCCCAACTGACCATCGCCGTGGTTGAATTAGAGGTCAAGGCATGATGGATCGATGGTGAGGTAGACCAACGAAAGATGAGGGAATAGTGGGGGTTGTGCCTGGTCAAGGGTGGATGTAGTGGGTAGTGGCTAGTAGAGAGGACAGTGGTGATTGTGACATATGTGGGTATGATGGTCGTGGTTATGGATACAGTGGCAGGGTGTTAAATATTGAAGTGAATGGAATGGTGGGGTGCTTGGTGACTGGTGGTTATTGAAAGGTGGATTTGGACTGTGGTGATGGCTGGTTGTTAATGGATTTGGTGGTACACAACGGTGATGAGAATGATGGTTGTTTTTATCGTAGTGTATGGAAGACGTGACGGTTGTTATTGTGGTTGTTCAAGAGTGGATATAGTGGTTGGTGGCTGGTGGAAAGGACGGTGGTGGTTATGGAATAGGTGGGTATGGTCATCGTGGTTGTACGATGGTGGGGTGTTATTTGAGCGAATGACATGGTGGCAACGCCTGGTGACCGGTGGTTGGTGGTTAGTAAAAAGAGGATATAGACTTGGTGATGGCCAGTGATTGATGGCTGACAGATCTAGCGATAGGCGACAATGATGGGCATGATGGTTAATGCTGGTGGTAGGTATGATGGTTGAGATGATTGAGATGAGGGAAAAAGAAAGATTTGTGCTGAATGATTGGAGAATAAAATTTAGATTAGTTTTTTCCTTTTTTTGTCTTTTATTTTTTTAGTCAGGATAAGCAAGTCACATGTTTGTGACGGTGCCACATGTCTTTATAATATGTTTTTTTTTAATTGTTGACATATTTTCCCTTGAGAGACTTTAACGACTGTGCATTGCAGTCCACTTTTGGGCTAGTTTAGGTCAAAAAAATTGATTTGGTATTTTTCAAATGTTGGGTACTTAAATTGTACTAGAATGATACTTTAGGAAGAGATTTGGTATTAGCCCAACATTAAGATCTAAAGCATCAGAAGGAATGGCACGATCCAAATAGGACAGATCAAAGAGCAAGCTACCTACCAAAGAGGATACACGATAAAGAAAACTAGTAATTCATGTGATGGTTGCGTATGATCTTCTGTCATGCAATTTAAAGCACTTGTAAACCTTGAGGTTCAGCCTTGTGTCTGTTATGGGACCACTTCTATATCGATATTGATACTGGTAATTAACGTCTCCTAATAAAAAAATTTCGATATGGGGATTGTTTATGGTAAGACATCTGACGTAAGACATCTGACATAAGACATCTGACATGCTCAACACAGATTGGGTTAGGTTGCATTAGTTTTAGCATAAGCTTTTTGAAAATTGCACGACACTTACTCCTTGCCTTTCCAGTTTATGCCTAAATGACCCCTCTTCTGCTTTCGTCCGAGCTAAAAATTCTAAGACCATCCCACTTATAAAAATTGTGAGATTTGGGATTGAAATTTCTCACTAATTATTTTTCAAACGATATCTTGCTATTTGGCCGTGCTATGGCAAAAAATTGTGACAATTTTGTGCAAACATTCAACGACTTTAGCTCTCTAGCTGGGCTAAAAATTAACTATGCAAAATCTAAACTCCTTTTCTCACAAAATGCCTCAAAAACTATTTGGCATACTTTTCACCAGACTTCCTTAATAGGATCCACCGATTAGTTCGACAAATATGTGGGTACTCCTTTAACTCAAGCGAGAATCACTCATGCCATTTTTTTCGTATATCCTTGATCAGACCCACAACAAACTTCCTTCGTGGAAATGTAAGTTCCTTTCTTTTGCGGGTCGCACGATGCTTGTCAAAGTGGTCCTGAGCTCTATTTTGACTTACACTATGCAAGCCTATATACTTAGGAATGGCAATGGGGCAGGTCGGATTCAGATTTCATGAAATCTGCACCCACCCTGGTAGCCTACAAACACGACTTTGCCCCGCCCCGCCATTGGGTCAAGGGATGGAAATACCATTGCCGATCCGATGGACTTTTAAAAAATCAGAACCCACCCTTATCAGCCTCGATCTTTGATTTAGTGTGGTTTTTTTAAAATTACAAAATAAATACATATAACAAAGCAGTCACCACGACTTCCGAGCCAGAAGCCATCGCTGGGCACACAACACTACCGGATTCACCACCAGCATGACTCAATCGAAACAACCACAAAGTACCAATGAGTAACCATAAACTTAGAGAACGACTAACAACCTACAACCTACCGCCACCACCGTCAACTACCAGATCTAACACACTACTACACGACCCACCTGCATACAAATCAACCAATCACCTAAGATCTAGTTCCACTTTAATGGATTATGGATGGTGGATGGTGCATGGTAGACTGCGTACAGTTGACGGGCGACATTGCAAGGTGGATGATAAGAAGTGGCGAGGTGGTCTTGGGAGGAGGTAACCAGGCAGCGCAGAGACGAAGAGCCTGTTGGAGTATCTTGCACTTAGGATAAGACAGAACAAGATAAAGATTGTGGCTTGGGTTTGCAAACCAGTATTTATATGAGAAAGATGGACGGCTAGGATATAACCTTAAGATCAGATTTATGGTTTAGGTATTCCATGCGGGGCGGGTGCGGGGTGGTCACATTAGGGGTACCAAAACCGACCCGTACCTGGTGAGGGTTCAAAAATTAATTATCATACATGTCCCGTAACCCGGTCAATGTAAAAAAAATCCCGCTCCTATAGGATCGGGGCGAGGCAGATATCCACCGGGTGCAGGTCAAATTGTCATCCTTATACATACTCCCTACCTCTAATTAGCTGGATAAAATTAGAAGAAATTTTATGTGGGGGCACAATGAATTGGAACATAAGTGGCACATCATTACTTGGGATGTTGTAATTAGATTGAAACCCCTTGGTGGACTTGCATTCACAAAATTCCCTTGCTTATCAGGCTATGTTCATGAATCTTGTCTGGAGAATTTGGAAGCATCCGCAGAGCCTCTAGGTCAAGGCAATGAAAGATAAGTATTTCCCTAGTGACACTATCTAGACCGCCACTCAAAGAGACAACAATTCTTTATTTTGGAAACAAATTATTCGGGACCGGGATAGAATTTCTCTTGTCACTTGTTGGCATGTAGGCAACGGGCACCATATTTCTTTTTGGTACCACCACTAACTGCCTGCAAGTGTGCTTCAAAGCTTTTTGTAAGACCCCTTCTTCTAAATCATAGTAAGTCCATACGAGTGAGTGATATCGTGCTAAATCGATCTTGGGACCTTGACCACCTCCAGTCCTTCTTACCCACTCACCTTGTCACGGTCATACACATCGTACCTCTCCAACACTATTATGACCAACCCGATGCCCTTCATTGGCCATTAGACCTGGGAGAGTGCTTCTTCAAGTCCGCTTACATAGCGGGATTGACGTCTAATTGACTTGGTCTTGTTATGGAAAGTGACATGCCTTCCTCACATTCAAAGCATCCTTGGAAGTGTGTGCACTATGCCCTCTTGGTTGGTGCAAATCTCCACTGGCTCGTTGATAAAATTTTCCTCCACGGCTGTGGGCAATTAGAAACTATCAACCACTCTGTTCACAGTTGATCTAATATCAAAGTTATTTGGGGATACCTTCTACTTGAGCCACACTCACCCCAGACTAAAGTCCGCTCTCTGCCAAAATGGTGCAAAATTAATGCTAGCTTCCATCATCTTTATGGCGTGCACAATATTCCACGAAACATGCTTTTTGCTTTCTCAAATTTGATATGACCATAACAAACCTATGGCTGTGAATGCAAATTTTCCATACGATCAGGATCTCATATAAGAAGTTACAACCTTAGCTCGAGAATAATGTTCTTTATAAACTGCGACGGTAGGACCATCACTTCCAAAAAGGTAATCAATATTTTTTGGAAACCGCCACATGAGAGTTGTGCGAAACTTAAGACTGATGGGAGTGCTCATTCTAAATCTCAAATGGCGGGAGTCGTAACCTTAATTCGGGATCATGAAGCTCGACGGATGTTGGGCTACTCCCGTATCCTTCAGACCATGGGTAGTCATGCCGCCGAGTGGTGGGCAGTCCGCGATGGCCTTGAGGTAGCTTGGAGTTGGGATTTATAAAATATTCTACCGGAAGTTGACGGTAACAAAAATCATTGCCTTACTTACTTGTGATGAAACCCCGCCCCTTCTATTAAAACTTTTGTTCTTTTTTGCATGACATTCCTTGGACACATGGGGAGTTGTGAGTCTCCCTGGTACAGGGAAAACAACTTTTGCACCTAATTCATGACTAACACAGGTGAAAAATCAACAAAATGGGTACTAGGATTGGAACCATGAGCCGATTGTTTTTTATCCCTCTTGTATATTGATGTTAGTGGGAGAGTCACTCCACGTTGTTTGGCTCTTGACGATCAAATAATAGATCTTCCAATTTTTGGGAAAAAAAGGAAGAAAGTACATGTGGTAGGTCACGGTTTCTCAAATGTGAACCTATTTAGATTTAGATATATTTCTCTTCTTATTTCTGTCTATGTATACGGTATGTTATAATTTAGTTATCCTGAATGTCAGTGCCTAGATAGTATAATATAGTCACACATAGAGCTAAGAAAAGTAAATGACTACCTTTAAATTGGTAGCACCACTTTTTTTTCCCCGCACATCACATCAGTAACATGCATACAACTGGTTACAAAAATTTGCAAAGCGTACACATTGTATCTTGCCGCAACTAAAATTGTAGACAACAGAGGCTTATTGCGATTCATGTGCGATTATATACGACTGTATCTTGTACTATAAATTTACTATACTTGTATATCATTAGACAAAATGTGATCCCAAGAGAGTCGCCCATTTTAATTTTCAAGAAAAATACTCCTTTGGCCACAAAAATAACGTCCTCCTTTAAATTTTGCATGTTGATAAATGATTGACCACATTGAAAAGTTAATCACGTTTTTCTTCCGGTGTATGCCTATAATATTAAATACTGATTAGCACCAACTATATGAGAATATTGAACCATATAACGTCAACATGCTACTACCTGAATTGTAAAAAGATATAGTAAAGACTAACGAATAGTTATCGACTTTTTGTTAATACCTTCAGCGATAATTCTGTACGATATTTTTTAACATCATTAAGAAGAGTTACTTAAATATTTAAAACTATTAATTACCGTTACGCAGAAGGCTTAACCAAAAAATTTCTCTAATGAAAGTTGCTAATTCAAATATTTAACAATTTTTCATAGGCCGAAGGAGTACTTGGGCAACGTACTGGGCTCAGACACCAAGAGCCAGAAGGTAGAATGGGCCCAAACAGTAGACAGAGGCCCCTCTTCCGGCGTCACTCTCAGTAGTCGTGCGCTTCGATGTCTTTCCCCCCTCTTCCCTTTGCCTCTCTCCTTGAGCAGTCAGTGAAATGAGCTCTCAAACAAGGAGCAGCGACAATGAGGCCGCAGCAGATTCGATGGCCGAGGCCGCAAGAGCGGCCGATGATCTGTACAACACAATCGACACTTTCTTCCCCCAGAATCCAGACGACAAAATCTCCAGATTGCACAGAGAGTCCCAAATCGCCCTCAAGCTCCTTGATTCAGTTCCTCCAGGTACGTTCTCAGTCTCCTGCAATCTTATGAGCACATATGCGTGTACATTTGCAGTCGTATGAGGTCAGTTGATTTGCGATTTAGTGCATTGTAGAACAGAAATCCAAATTGTACTCTCTCGGTCTCATGTATTGTTTATGATGGTACATTTTGTGGTTTCCCAATTTAATGTTCATGTTTTCTTGGTGCTAAGGATGACAACTTTCTAAGAAATAAAAACCTTAAAGCATAGCTTCGTTGTGCGTGGATATCTTTATCGTATAAAGCTTGTTCTAGGGCCTAAAATCTCTTCGAGATTCTCAAATTTATGTTTCATAGAGCTCTTTGGGTGTTCAGTGCATTCTAAGATAGAAGCTCATCACGAACTAGAGCCCATGTAGGCATAGCTCGATTTGTCCCCTTATTTAACTGAAGCAATTCCGTCCAAAAATCATTATTTTTTTATTTTCAAAATTCTAATGCATGTGCGGGAATGGAAAGGAAAAGCATATAATGGTGGGTGATATTATTCTACCTTTTGCCTCCCTTTTTCCGAAGCTTCTTCAACCTGGGACTATCCTACATGCCTACTTTTCTGCAGCTATGCCTGCTCACGCCTCTGCTTTGTGCAACTAAGGTTTTGATCTCATTTACAAAGATCATGGGCAGGAGAAGGAGTGGCTGCGGTTGTGAGGTCCCAGAGCATCACTACTATGGTGGTGGAAAAGTATGAAATTCTCCTTAGCACAAGCACTAAGCATCTACCTGATGCCGCTGCGAGTAGCTTCGCCTGAAGGTGATGATGAAGAGGTTCGTGGCCTTCCTTCAGACAGCAGGGAAGGAGATTCTTTGAAAGCCTACTACTCTCTTCTGAAGCAAAGTGTTGAGTCCACTGGCCTGGATGCAGGGGCGCCTGGATAGCACCTTTTCAAATGTTAGTGGGCTTTGGAGTGGGATTGGGTTGGGAGCAATTCCGGTGGGATGGGGAGAGCGTCGCCAGAATTGGAGAATCCTGAAGCTAGGGTTTTGGTTAGTGATTTGAGCTTTTTGAAGGAAGCAACTTCTTTAGGATTATCTATGTTTTGTGTGCTTTAACTAGGAATCACCAAAAGGCCGAAATGTAGTCTTATGGAGGTCAAAGTATAGATACTGCTTTATCGATTTGTTAAAAAGCTAAGAACAATCTGTTTTGGTAGGAGTAAGCCTAGTTCATATTCAGGGTGAAAAGTATGTACTCCATTGGCTGTGGGAAATTTGAAACCTGACCAACCTTTTTGGCCGGTTATGCAAATTCAGATTTGGCAGGTAAATGTTAAAGCCTACCTTGTATATATCCTAAGTTGAAATTGCTCTGAGGATGAAGCACTATGTTTTCTTTAATAATTCACCTCCCTCCCTCCTTCTCTCTCTCTCTCTCTCTCTCTCTCTCTCTCTCTCTCTGTGAAACACTATTGTAGCCTAGATGTATACACTTGTATCTTTCTGATGTAATGAATGCTTATATATCCTCTTTACCAAACTTGATGGTGTAAAATTTTATTTCTTCAGAAGCAATCACAGGGTATGTGGCTTCACTGTTTGGTGTCATGTCCATTCTCGAATGATGCGCAAACATAGCCACAAATCAATTTAGTTCCGCTTGTTTGTACGTTGTTCACTGATTTTTTTGTATATACTAAGTGTTGGGTGGTAATTGATATGGTTTTGAAGGAGATATTATGTTTTCTTTTGCAGAACAAAGGAAACTACCAGTGCAACGTGCAACACATGAATTTTTGACAGGAAAGGTGCTGGATGCGCTTCCCGATTATAGAAAAGAAGCAGAAGATCACCTCTCCAAAGCTGTAAGCAAGAAGAAATTTCCATAGAATCGTCAGGGTGCTTGTGTTAGAGGTTTAGTTTTGAAATTGGCTATTCCATTTTCCAGGTTAAGTTGAACCCGTCTCTTGCAGATGCTTGGCTGTGTCTAGGGAACTGCATTTGGAAGAAGGGAGATCTACATTCAGCCAAGAATTGCTTTACCCTTGCTCTAAACAAGGTTATTTCTGACATTGTTTGTGGTCTATTTGTCATTGGACTTGTATTAATAATCACATTCATCTTTGTTTTCTTTCCATGGTTCCTGCTCATTTTTGTGTCTCATGCAGGGTCCAAACAAAAAGATACTCTGTCAATTATCAATGCTTGAAAGAAGTATGGCTCAAGGCAAGAATTTGGGTTGTTTCTTTTGATATTTATGTATCTTTCTTTCCCTGTCTTTGTTATAGAGAACATAGAGGGCAAATGCAGAACGATATCTCCGTCAATTGAAACCATCTATTAAATAGTTAAAAGTGAAGGAGCTGCTCCCGTGGTCTTAGGTTTTCGCCTTAGATGTATCCAAACGCTTGAGAATGGAAACACATCTCTACAACCTAAATGCTTTAGCATGGGGTTTTTAACTGAGATATATGATGTGTTATTTTGCTTACAAACACACATGCAGACAGTTATATGTACCCTTAATTTATGCATGTTCGTTCAGGTGCTGATAATCAAGCAGACATTGTCGAGGAAAGCGTCAAACATGCAAAGGAAGCTATTGCTCTCGATGTCAAGGATGGGAATTCTTGGTGTAAGGCTCCATATCAAATATAGATTAGCAGAAATTGCATTCAAAGTCATTTGGCTCCAAAGATGTGCATACGTCAATGTTGTATGATTTTGTCCATAATCAGACCGACCCTCTTACTTTTTATGCACTGCTTTATGCTTTGCATGTAAACATAGTAATGGCAACTACATATATATTTGACAGATAGATAAGCAAACTGGTATAAAGAGACATGTATATTTATATACACGTCAATATACAAAGAGAACAGGCTCACAAATTAATGTTTATCAGTATATAAAAATATGAAAACCTTGTTCATTCGTTTTTGTGTTGAAGTCCCATGAAAGTGTTGTTTATTCGTTCTGCTACTTCTTTAGTTTACTAGAGGGTCAATCAGAATTATATCCGACTTTTATACTTCCATCTTACTGGCAGACAACCTAGGGAATGCATGGCACACATGTTTTTTTGCGACTGGAGCTTGGGATCACATCAAACTGTTACAATCTTTAAAAGCTTACCAAAATGCTGTATGTATGCACACAAACGAGTTGCTTCTGTGAATCCAATATCTGTTCTAAACATAGAGCGTGTTCTAATATTTTCTGATACATATCAGGAGAAAGATGAGAGAATGAAGTCCAATCCAGACCTATACTTCAACTGTGCTGCTGTAAGTTCTGTCGCTATTTTATATATATGCAGGAATTTATTTATAGAATGGGTTGATTCTCGCTGCTTTTTTTCTTTAACAAGTTTCTAGATCATGTGATCGTGTGACGTTTCTTTACTGTCATGCCAAAATTATTGGTTTTCCTGGAAGATGCATGTGCAATATTTCTTCTAAAATTTCAGTCAATCAAATTACATAATCAAAGTACCTGCCAAGGTATTATTGACATTTTAGGCTGATAATATCTTGTGCTAAACATGAAAAAAGAAATAAGGCAAACCAAGAAGACATGGCTTGGGAAAATGGGTCTGTATCAGACAGCCAGTTCATTATTGACCTATGTGTATAGTTACGTGGTGAGGAAGCTCTTTTTAGTACTATAGGATTCTCCTTATTACTTGGATGGAGGAGTAAGGTTGAAGATGCTTTCATAGGATAATGCACTGCTGCTTCTATACGGCCTTGACTTCGAGAGACAAGCCAAGGAGTAATTCTAAGGAGGAAGAACCCCAGCCTATTCTCAAATGCGGTCCAGTACAGCCACTTTTTCCATCGGAATAATTCTTCGGGAAACAGTAGATCAAATAATATTTTCTCTGCCTCTAGTACCCAACAGAAGGCAGTGAAATCATTGGTATAAATGTTCCAGAAACCTCTGATCCTACCTCCCCCTCATGTAATATATATCCTTATCCACAACTTGGTACCAAGTTGTCAAATTGATGCTTGGAATGCACCAATACCATGGTTTTATTTTCTCAAATTCCATGTTGATGCATGTCCCCAGTCGCATGTTTTTAGAAGTTCATGTGCTGGTCAAATATATGGACTAGAAGAAAGGAAACTTCTATGCATAAAAGCTCAAACTATACTTCTTGCTGCTTATGAGCCAAACAAATACTGAACTTCACATCAAATTACTTAAATTGAGTAACAGCACTCACATTGCAATGAATTATAGAAGTCTAGAATGACTGATAATGTACTCCCTCCATCCTTTAAACAAGACATTGTTTTCTTTTTGGTACATCCGCAGCTGTGAGATGTATTTGTAATGACAAACATACAATTGCCATGATGATTGATATTTACCCTTGGTTATCTTGAGGTAAGAAAGCATCTTTTCTTCCTTCTTGTCTGAAGGCAATAAAGCTTAAATATGGAACAACATGGCATTCATATTAGACAACAAAGATATGAACCGCAAAAAAATGTTACTAAGGAACTGGAAGTGAAATTGTCCGCGATTTGTAGCAAAAAGTAGAAAATCTCTCATTTGAAGAGTCGGATAACTGTTTTACGATCCCAATAACGGAAAAACACCCAATCAGTTTCTTCTGCTAAGATATGTGGAGAAATAAATCTGTAAAGCCAATGTGTTAAATCATTTAGGTATTTGGCCAAACAAGTGTAGTACACATATCCACTGGTGTACCTGCATTTAGGAGCGGAGGCAGGTTCCACGTAGAATCTTGCAATGTAAAACACCACATCCGTAGTTGATTGGTGATGCTAAATCTTTTAAATCCACACACATAATTTGCAGTCTCTTTATGACTGATTTGCTACCAAAAGAGATTTGATCTATAGTAGGTCATATATGTAAACATAATTTGGAGGATACAGTTTCTTTCTGCCTTAGATGAATGGTTTTGTAATTAGAATATTAATAGTGAGCATTAAAAAGAAGAAAAAAGGCAAACAAACAAAAAAATTTCATACACATGTAAAAGCACGCCATAAAAAGACAGTAGGTGCTACAAACTCCACAAGGTAACATTCTTTGATTATCTCAGCCTTTTGGCTTTAGGAAGATTCTTGAACTTCTTTTGCTTCTTTTTCCTTTGTATCTAAGAATGCATAAGTCAAGAAGATGATGTATTGGTGACGTCATTTAGAGCGTAAATTTGGGATTGACTATTACTGCCTCCATCACTACAGAGGAGACATCTTTAAGTTTTTGACTAATATAACTGCAATAGCTGTTTAATTACATAGACATTGGACATATTTGTATATTTCTAATAATCAGAGTAAGTCAAGAATTTCTCGGATGGGTAGGTCCTTGAGGCTTTATATTTTTGCTACTACAAAGAGTTAAACAATGATCACGGTTGCCGCACTAAAATGTTCTACTAGTCTTCCTAGAGTCAGCGGTGCTTGTGGGCTGCAGATCTTCAGTGACAAAAAGTGTTTTTCAATAATGAAAGCCAATGTTTTTGGCTGCAGAAACACTTGATTGAAATTCCATAGTACAACTGTAAATATATATCTTATAGACTTCAAGATTGTATGACCAAAAATCATAAAACAATCTATGCCTCGTCAAAGCTAGAGAAAAAAGAGAAGGGCTAGGGTTCTTGTGTTGTAGCGAAGAATAGGGTGGGAGCGGGAATGTAGAGCTTGGAGCTAAGAGTTACTAAGAGTTTGGTTTGTTTTTGTTTTCCAGAATTTAGTATTCAGTTCTAAAATCGTATTGTGTACTTTTACTTTTTTCCGTATCTACTTTTTCTGTTTTTTCTGTATGTTTACCATTTTCACTTTCGTTTTCACCATCTTTTTCTGAACCAATCTTGTATGTTTAAAATTTTTTACATTATTTGTACACAAATCTTTCCGATTAACGAATATGTTGAAATATAAAAGCTAAAACACCTTCTTCTGCAAAACCATCTCCTTCGTTTCCTACCGTTGGAAGCTAAGATTACTACCAATATATCAACAGAATAACGGAAAAGAAAAACAAGACCAGCCTGTTTGGGTTTAATCCAGTAAGCATGGCCAAGATTGCCTCAGTGAGAGTGAGAGAGCACTCAACACATCTATGTACTCTAATTATAACAGTTGCTGTAATACATATGAAGGGCCAGAAAACTTCGGAGACGGCGGTGAGTGCTTGTTTCGGAGACGGCGGGTACCAGCGGCGACTTTGTCGTGTTTAAAATGGATCTTTGGCAGCCAGAGGTGGGTTTTTTTTTTTTTCCGGTGCAGGTTCTCCTTCGACGCCTTCAGATCTGGGATTGGCTTCTTGAGAATGAACGGAAGAGGGGTTGTTCATGGAAATCTGGAGGAGATAAATGAGTGAGAGAGAGCAGAGAAAGGAGAAAAAGCTGGGAGAGGCTATGGATTGACGAAACATCTGGGAGCGTCAGAAGGGCATGCCTAAGAAATTGTGAACAGTGGACTTGATTCTGTATTCTCTGACAAGGAGAATGCAGTTCAAGGAAAAAGGTGAAAACACCTAAAGGGTGTTTTCAGCTTTTTTGATACCATTTGGAAATTTTATCCAAAATGGAACCGAAAAAACGTAAATATACACGAAAGAAGGCATCTTTTTCATTATCATTTCAGAAATGAAAACTGAAAAATGTAAACGTACAGCCCCTAGGTTTTTCAGTTGAAATATACACATTGATGAGAATTTGGATATCATAGCAATGATAATCAAAAGCCTTGCATAGAGAAATATGACAACCACATATTCTTGGGGATTAACTTTGAAATCAGTCGTCAACCAGATTAACTATTGCTAGAAATTTGCATATAACACTGTGAAATTATTGTGGCAGATAGCACATAGCACATACATAGCGTTTAAAACAAATAAGAAAGTTAAAACCTACAGTTGATGCGCTGATTGTTCTTGATTATTCATGGTCACCATATTCTTTCAGTTCGTTTGTTGACACTATTTCTAACATCAATGAACTAATTGTTATTGTGCTAAAATATAGGGCTAAGGTTTACTAAAATGGGTGGAAACAAATATTGTAGCTACTTCATATTATTTTGTTTGGTGGTTCGTATACTGTTGCTGCGATGCAGGAAAGCCTTGCTCCTGAAGATAACTCTTTTTTTTTGGTGCTTGAAGAAAGGTGCATATACACTACATCTTAATCCCTCGTGCACGGTGTGTGCCACGAGCATCTGCCGCCAGAAGATAACTCTGAATCACCGAATACCTACCTGTTGATGCATATATCGTGGCAGTGGCAGATTGGGGCACAGAAGAGGATAGGAAAGGAGAGGAAGAGAAAAAGAATTTTCACATGAGAAAGAGAGAAAGAGAAGCAAAGAAAAGGAGAGGAAGGGCGAAAGACAACGGGCTCAGAAAGTAGTTGGGCTTACGATTTTATAATTGGATATGTTAAGAAATCATGTGTCAGAAGATGTGGAACAAAGAAAATTAATCTTATTAAATTTTTAAGTGTTCTAAGATTTTTAAAGAAGGATTAGGAGGCGCAAATCTAAGCCCAAGCTTCGGCTATTATATACAAATGATTCATGCTTTAAGTACCATCAAAAGGTGTTCCAGCCCGTGAATTTGGCTGTACGTGTCTTAGCTATGTTATGCAGTATAAAACATCTCCTGGATAGATATCGCTCAATGTGACCGTTTTGAAAAGAACTTCCATGTATCTAGAAGAGATACATGGGGGTTGGGGGTTTTTCTAGAAGAGATCCATAACCTGGCAGTGAAGAATATCTTCTACTAGATACTGTAATCCTGTGTTAAGTAGGCAATGATGCACGCTTCTTTAGCGGTTGTGAACCAATGGGGTTGAGATCTCTTACTATTCTGGTATCTTTGATTTCTTTCGTTCCTGTTGAATCTCTTTTTATCATATCAGTATCTAGCAAAACTTGCTTACATGTCTGCCCTTCACTGAGTCACTTGATTTAGTGTTCTGGAAGATGATGACTTAGTGTTTCTTCACTGAGTCACTTGACTTAGTGTTCCAGAAGATCTATAAGCAAAAATTGCTTATATGTCTGCCTTTCACTTAGTGTTCCGGAAGATGATGTCTGTCCTAGTTGGCATCTCGGGCCACTTTTCAAGTGCATTTTTAGCCTTTCTTTTGCCTCCTTTCAGTTTTCACTTTGTCCCTTTTTTGTTCATACATTTGAATTACAAATCATTCATTAAGTTATGAGTTTATAACTGCGCGTAAATGAACTGTAACTGAGATGGATATACTCAGGTAAATAAATATCTAGAGAACTATGAGAGGGCTCTGAGCGGATTTGAAGCTGCTGCACTGAAGGATCCTGGTCTCAATGCAACCGTGGAGGTTCAAAAGATGGTCAACCTTCTTGACAAAATAGATAATATGTTGAGGGTAAGCTAGATCTGTATATTCTGCGAGTATTTTGTTATGTGAAACAAGTTCATTTAGTTGTTTTGCTGGTTTCTTATCTTGTATTGCTTTTATGGTTTTCTGGGTATTCTCCACTTTATGGACTATGGATTGGTGAGACACAAAGGTAGATGAATATCCAGTTGTCAACAATCTTTCTGTTTATTTGTCTATAATTAGCGGGTGGCACAATAATTATGAGACGTCACAGTATCCAGTTGTATGACCTGCAGAAATTAGATCTTTGCACCAAAATGAATTATTGTCCAACTACCTAATGGTTAGCAGAAGATACTCTGGGTGCACAAATTGAGCAATGCAAACAAATTGGGGTGCCAAATGCAGTGGAGAGATTTGTGCCAATACCTCCCTGAGCCAAAGCGCTTGATATGCTACCACTTGCTCCAGTGGCTAGGTTGCTAGGAAATAGACCCCAATAAAGTATATATCAGGCTTTCATGATGATGACATGAAAATGGGTGCTATTTCGAACACCTCTGGACTTGGGTTCATTTATTGATGATTGTGTGCAAGAAAACACATTTGTGTGTTGGAAACAGTAATGGATGCGGACTTGCAGTTAGGCATGGAGTAGAATTGTTTAGAACTTTTTCAGAGTTATGCATTTAAATACCATATGTGCACGTCCTTAAATGCAGAGATATATCAAGTAATATATCAGTACGGTTGTGCATCTGTTGGAATGCCTCTAATTTTGTTAGATTTAGCTATGACTGAGGATGGTTTCCTTGAGAGGGACTGCTTTAACCAAACAGGTTTAATCATGATATCAGGTGATACAAAAATCGTGAACAAAAGAACTAGCTATCTGAGGAACTTCAGACTTTCGTGAACCAGCTTGATGTCGTATCCTGTTGTATAAGTTCATTACATAGATTACTACCTAGGATTAATAGCGGATTAGCCTGTTTCTAATTTTCCAATTTCAATGCTATTTCCCTTTCACGCAACATGTATCTCTGAGATCTGCCTAGAATGTCATTGCCTGAGGTTACCTTGCATCCATTAGAAATAGTTTTGACCTTTTCTTAGATGCTACAGGCTCTGATAGTATCTCGTTTTCCAGGGACAGGTTAAGCCTAAACGACTTGCTTCTTTGACATCTTCTTTACCTGCCGTTGATTGTAAGCTACCTGATTTGTTCCACGTATGATACTTGATGCTAGATTGTACCTTAGCGGTGAATTTGTTTCCACCATTCCGTAAGTTGTTCTTTTTCTTGCAAGTCAATCCTTCATACAGAAGAGCTACTGTAGACCGTTTGTTGGAAGGTCTAAATAAAAAAGTTGCAGTTGCTGGAAAAGTGCTATTTTTCATCAAGCATGAGAATGTTACTCCCTTGTAAGCTCTCCTCCCTCTTAGATTTTTATATCGTCTCATTGTTAAATGATTTACAGTATATCAATTTGTTACAAGTTAGATTTTACTTGCTACTTTTTTTTTCTTGTGTAGAGTTGTCATTTAGACCACCCTCCGGTTTTCACCCTCTATTTTTATAGGAAGAGAAGAGGTGGTCATATTATTTGCAGGGGGCGGTGGTGGTGGGGTGGGTGGGGGGAGTGAAAATGGTTTACCTATGTTTTCACCACTTATATGCATTTCTATTAGTTCTTGAAAGGAACTTAATATAAACGCTTCAATTGCGTTGCAGATACTATCTAATGTGTGATTCAAATCAGATATGCTTTGTTCTCTCAGTATATGGGATCAGGAGTGATGCTGTAAGTTGGTTTCTTGACTTTGACCCCCGCGTTTTTATTTATCAACTCCCCACACCACCCCGCAGACAACACTGGGGGAGAAAGAGAAAGAAGGGCCTTTTAGTTACTATAATGCTTACGGTTTTATATCCCTATGTGAAGTCAATGAGATTTGTCTGTTGAAATGAGTTGGCCACTATCCTCTTACATATGATAACATATGATATGAAATGTGGTTGAATCAAGGCCGGGACCTCTGTCGGCTGGCTGCAGGAACCTAACTGCTCTTTGTGTGGTCTCCACCAGATACCACATTCCTTCTATGGTACCGAAGAGCCCAATCAAATTTTCTGGCTGGCTTTATTCTGAACAGAATTTTCACCATAGGGTGGTCGTAGGGATGACACTGTTTGGAATCAAGCTTGGGAGAGGGGACTGGAAAGAAGTCTATCCAATGCTTTGATTTACTGGAAGATTGTTCTCGTGAACTGTCAGCGGGCTTTGTTCATCTCATGCGAGAAAGTGACTCTTTAGAAAAAGGGATCCGCCTTGCGGTGAAAGAGTAGAAGCCAGCCATTCCGAGTGGATTTTGGGGGTATAGAATTGATAATAACCAAGTGGCTGCCGGTGGTCTTTTAGCGAGCGACGATGTACCTGTGGTGCACCATTATACTTATATTCTGAAAAGCGCTAGTTGTTTAGCTATTCTTCTACCTAAATAAGTACACCCAGATGTTATTCACCCCCTTTACGTACTGCACAGAGAATTTCTTGAGTGACTGTTAGATCTTATGTCGTAGAATTAATGGAGCTAGTGCGATGCAAGGGAAAGAAAAAGAAGAGGGGGTGAGGGGATGGGGGGGGGGGGGGGGGGATAATAAACCTATTGCATTTACCTGGCAAGAGTTGCTGCTCCTCTAACACTACAATTGCCAATCTTTTGTGCTATTACAGTATTACCTGACAAGATCCTTTTCCAAAATCATCATTGACATTCCTTGTTTCCTCCACTTTGTGAACCTAACTAAGAAGCGGCCTATCAAAAGGCAGGTCGACAACAAGGGTTACCCCCGCCATAGGCAAGAAAATGGTGGTAGTACTTGCTGGGAGGTAGATGAAAGGCCACTTGTTCTCTCCCTCCCTTTTGGTGTGCCACATTGTGCCTTAATTGAGCAGCTACTATTTCTTCTAAGTATTGTTGCTCTCCGAGTAGTATAACAAATTTTATGATATGCTTCTCCTTGCAGATTAAGGAAGGAGATCAGGTCACACTATTGGAACCTTATTACCATAACATTGATTTTTCTTGGAAGGAAAAAGTATGCTCTGACTTATTGCTAGTAATTTTGCTATTATTAGGCTTGGCCAGGTGTATTACCTCTATTACAAGTTTTTGTTTTTATTTGCATGTATAACATCCAGTTTTACCAGTTCAAATCAATCCGTGTGGATTTCATAGAACAACTGCTCGTGAATGGGAAGTCTGTGTCCTCGCACCACGCAGTTCGAGCATCAATTTATGCACAACATAAACCATGAAGTGGAAACCGCCTTCAACATCATCTTGAGTGGAATTCGTGTATGTAAATTGCTGTCGCTTTCATTTGTATAACTTTTGTGTAGATAGAGTAGGGTTAAATTACAAGAAAGCTGAATATAAATCAAGTGTTACCCATGGACTGAAATAGTATGCTTCATACATGAGCGCAATTTTTGTATTGTACTTCACTAGGCACTTGTAAAGGCATGGATCTCGATATACTACTTATTCACACAGCCGAATTATGTCCTAATGCTGTGTATAATTTCCTGTCACGTCTTCAGTTTAATTGCGGCAACGAATGTTTTAAGAGTTTCAGTTGATTTTTTGTCGCCGCGAATTCTAGAGAAGAAATTCTTGGGGAAATGTTTTACCTTTTCTAACCAAGCATATGCTGAGCTAGAAAGTTGGGTATGTTTAACCCCTCAAACTCGGCCCTGCATCTCTAAATATTCCTTCTTTTCCTTCAGTTCATTAGAGGTCACTTGGATTTGTTTTACCCAAGTTGGGGTCTCTTGATACCACGGCAAAATTTCTCAAGACCGGAACAGTCGCAAATTGTTACTACCAGTCTGTTTTATTGGGCAAATAAGTAGTAGTAGGCTGAGTGTTGTGACCTATAAAAGCATGTTACTGTTATCACTGCTGGAATAAATCTCTCAATCCGCAAGGCGGAGACCGGTGATGCCAATCAACATGCCATCCTGGCAGCCAAAATGGGACTGCCAGCCTCGAACAACAAATTCTCGTCCCAAGTGGATAATATTTTCCATGTTCCTCTTGGTTGTCAGTGCTTTCTACACCTGCTTTCTCGAAGGAAGATCAACTTTGGGACGGTTATTGTTCGGAAACAAAAGCCAACAAAGAGATTGGATCCAATTGAAATGAGGGGTGGATGCTCCCAGTCTAAGCCAACAAAGAGGTTGGTTTGCATTTTTGTCACTACAAAGTTGTCCCTGCCGTTAGTTGAGATTCATACAAGACTCTAGAGGTGGAATGCATTGGGAAGTTCTTTGATTCTTTGAAGCATAGCCGAGGAGCAGCAGCGGGAGGGAATGCCTTGGGAGACTTTTGCAGTGAAGGGGGGGAGTCCAATAGCTACATCAAAATTTCCAAGTTGCGGGCTTCTCTGTTCTTGTTTTTTGTTCTCCGGCCTTCATATGCTTTCTTTTTAGGCTTTGATTTTCTTTAATGCTTTGTTTCCGTGGAACCCCCAAAATTATACGATCACGTTACATTACGAAGTGTTGCTGGCAATTCAAGGACGCAGCGACAAGAAGACACGTCTCTATGAAAGGAACATAAATTGCGCTAGCTACTACATTTCTCTATATAACAGATGACAGGAAGAGAGATCTCACGCTGCAAAAGTCTTGTTAAGCAACAGCATCCAAGAGAATGCTGATATACAAAACTATCCGCAAGTCTTCACAATAGCTGCTCTTGGGTGTTCAGTTGGTCACAACACTTCCGAATGCATCAAAACCATAGCAGACGCACCCCAGTTCAAATATTCCCCGAATTTTACGTTGTCTTTAACGATCAAGTCACTTGCGACTTCAGCACGCTATTTAAGGCACTTTCAGCACATGGCATCTGGAGTTCCCGGGGCTATCTACGCAGGCTATTCATGAAGACAACTATGAACTTCGTGAACTCATCTCTTGCTCTTCACCGCCTAACGATATATTTCTGAATGTTTCATCTAGTCCCTAGGTTCATGGTATTGTTACACTTGGAAACATGTAATGAGTTTATAGGTGACAACCCATTATGGGCTTTGTAACTATAACTAGATTCTTCTAACCCGGTAAGTCTTTTCCTAAACAAATTTTGGCTCTTATATGAGTTATAAGAATCTTTCCTCAACCTCGTATATAGCGACAATTAATAGTCGCTAAATGTTTCCAGTAACTTTTTTTTTTCTAACACTTTCAGCGACAATTATTAACAGCACTTTTTTAACATCATTAAATAAAAGTTACTAGAAACATTTAGACAATTGATTATTGCCATATAGAGGTAGGAGGAAGATTCCTCTAACTGAGGTAGCAGCCAAATTTTTTTCTATATCCAATACCGAGGAGGTAGCAAAGGGGTCCTCAGCATGGAACAAAGGGAGGGTTACTTATGAACCAAGCTCTTGCCAAGTCGTGAAGGCTTAGGTGACATGGAATGAACACTTTTTTTTTTTTTTTTAACTTGGTGCAAGGTCAGCTGAGTAGGCCACCGGTGGCTTGATGACAATAATGGTGCCTTGCCGGCCAGAAGGACCTTTTTAGTCCCTCTTGTTCATATTTATTAGTGCTCGGGAATGCACTCAGAGATATGGTTAACTAAAGGTCAAGGATTAATGGACATTTTGTTAAGTTTCCTCATAAGTAGATGAAATATGGCTCATTACAGTAGATGAGCTCAAAAAAGCTAGCAAATAAATTTGATTTTTTTAAGCTAATCCTGATGTCAATTTAATGTGCATTTTATAAAGTGTAGGTGGTACAAATGTACCATGGAAAAAACTTTCTTTTAACCAAAGCTATTCCAACTCTGATAATACTGCTGACCTTTTAAAGGGAAGGTTATTTTCTAAAAAGATGTATGTCTCACCTTTGGTAAATAGTCCATGCATGTCATGATTATTATACTTCTCTTGTCTCCTAAAAAACGGCACATTTAAAAATGCCAACCTTTAAGCAAAAACAAAATTTGAAAAAAAAAAAAGGAGAAGGAAAGGTACCCTCTTATTCCGAATCCAATTTTGGCATGCAAAGTGCTTTTTGAGCTAGTCTGTATACGGTGCCGAAGAGGATTAATAGTACAACATTTATGCATTTTATAGTTGGGCTTTCAATCATTATTAGTCTTAGGTTGATTTAATATGGATTTGCTATGTGTCCACGTGTGACTAGTTTACCGTCCCCCATGTTAAGTTTCCTTGATTTGATCTGATATTGTCACACTGTCAAGATTGGATAAGGTTTCATTTTACCTTCTTACCTAAGTTTTCATCTGGTATTCGCTACGTTTTTTTACATTTATTCCTGTACGACACGTAGAGTCCAATTTCCATGCCCTTTGCAAGCGAGGCGTGTGATCTTCCTTTGTTTAGAACAGGCCATGTGTCAATCGGCTATTGTCACCTTTATTTGAAAGTTTGATAACATCAAACTGAAACTTTGTTGCTATACGTACTTCTAGTGATGAGGGATGTGTAATAGTTACAAAAAAAAAGATGTGTATATTCTCTATGTACTCAAGCCATAATCGTCGTAACTTTTGGCGACCAATAATTTGGAAATGCACACGAGGAGCCCCACTAGTAGGGGTATTTCAGCTTTTTATCTTTTCTTTTAATTAACTTTAAGAACTTCAATGATAACAAATAACAAAAGAAGACTAGACTACTAAACATCAAACCTAAAACCTATCGATCAACATTACATCGTCTCCCACCTACCTTTACTCATGTTATGACTGGTGATAAGTACTTTACTTTTATGGCAGCAGATGATTTAATCTTGAGTTGAAATCGTTATATTTGTGAGAATGCTTTTAACATTTGAAAAAAAGTTACTACGATTACTTGGCTACGATAGCAAAACTTTTGCCTCTTTTTCCAAATGTAAGAATCGCCAATGTACAACAATCCTTGATCAACCACGTGATTACGGTTTACCACATGATCGGTCTATGTGTAATCTGTATCATTTCAGCTATTCTTTATGCTTTACCACGGGATCATGGTTTAACTCTTTTTGGAACACACGCGATACCTATGCAAGTTTAATTGGCATTAGTCGTTTTATGTTGAGTAGGTGAAGGAGCGGAGCGAGTTCCGAGACCGTGGTCCAAGGTCCGTCCAAGTCCTATGTCAAGGTTCGATGCCGAAGTCCTACATTAAGGTCCGATGTCAAGATCTAAAGTCGCATTGATCAGCCAAACATGTTTCTCTCTCTATGATTCTCTACCTATGAGATTTTAGAGCTGTGTGAGAAAGGGATTCGTAAGTGTTGCGATTTTATAGAAATGAGTTACCATGTCCTTCTCTACCATATGTTGGTGCACAGTTTAGCATTCGCTTGCCTTGTCGCGCATAGGCTTTGCTCCGTTTGCTAGAAAGTCTGGCTCACGCAATATGATTTTGTGGAGTAAGGCCTCAATCCACTAACCGGTCTAGCACCCTCGTTAAGTCTCACAAAGGCGTCAAGAGAGGCAAGGGAACCTAGCAGCGGTGGGGAAGCCCGCGAACGACTTGCCGACGGACTACGCTAGATGCCTTCCTCTCATAATGCTCTTATCTCATTGCGACGTGGTGGTCATTTTCCGTGGTGTTTCAAATTGGTGCGCCGCCAGTGTTCGAAATTGGCATATCGACTTGGTGTTCTGAATTGTGTGTCCGAAATGAGTGGTACTCCTGGCAGAGCACTAGAATGAATTCACCGTTGGTGTTACGAGTGTTACAATGATGCTAGGCATCCCAAAGAATGTCACTAGTGCCAAAGCTCTGAACTGCACGTCATGGAGGATGGACTGTTTAAGGAACAAAGTTCCTATCACCATGGTCGGCTTCAGGGTGGAAAGGACAGGGGCATGGAAGCAGCGCACTAAAGTAGCACGATGAATGTAAGTGAGGGAAAAGGGCAAGCCACGGCATGGAAGAAGACCATGGCCATGGCCAATGGCTGTAGCGACTACCAGCATTGGCCCATCCACGGTCGCAGCCTCATCCTGTTCAGCCTTGGGCAGATTTCGGCCTTGCAAAGCTCTACCCAAAGGAAAATGATTTTGTCTCTGTTAGTACTACAAGAGGTACAGTGGGGTACATTGCTCCCGAATTGATTTCCAGGAACTTTGGATCGGTTTCTACTAAGACAGATGTGTATAGTTTTGGATCGGTCTCTTTTTGGATATTGTATCCAAAAAGAGTATCCAAAAAGATAAAAAGTACAAAAAGAGAGCATTTTTTTTGTCATCATTGCAAAATTTGTGTACAAAATTTCGTAAGCGTACAGGCCCTTAGTTTTCCATATTATATAGTGATTTTATTCTTTGAACATTATTTTTTTAAATGAATTTAAAAGATTTATGAACTTAGGTTCATATATTCTCTTTGGATAAGATTCACCTATATTTAAGTTTATTATATTTTAGAAATTTATTGATAAATCTTGAAATTTGTATGATTCAAGGAATTTAATAAGATTCAAAGAACATACATTTTAATACTACTATTTAAAAGGATAAATGGTTGAAAGTTCATAACAAGAAGAGACATCATCGTCGCTTAAGATAAGGAAAAAAAAGATATTTGAACTAATAAGTTTATTTCAAACTTATGCTTTGATCGGACGGAGGTGGATACGCGATTCATTGAAGAAAAGTAAAACGTTCTTGAATGAACAGTAAATTTGGACTTAGTTGAATCTCGAAGATAGAGCTACCGAAGTAGTCTTCCGTTCGGACATGAGAGAGGCTTCAATTATTTTCAAGAAGTATTTACGTGTCTCTAAGCTTGAGTTCTTTCAATATTTTAATTCGGATATTATTATTTGTTATTTTTAAATTTTGCATGCTGCATAACATAATTTTACCGAAAAAGTATATCCACTAGTTCTGTAACTTTTTTTTAATAATTTATATGACATGTTGGTATAGAAATTTGAATTCGGGAGTTTAAGATTATTTTTCAAGACTATTTGCCACTCCACCGCCACTTGATATTATTAATTCTTTTATAGTTATCATTAAGAGATTACAAAAATGCATGCTACTAAAATTTTTAGAACCGTCACTGACAACCGTGGGATGGAGTTGCTGTAATCAAGTTGAGGTCACGAGATATTAGCTGTTTGGGCTGTCAATAAGACATCATCGTAGCTTAGGGATTGTCAAGAAAGCCTTTCTAAAGCATAGGTTTTGACGAACACCCCCCACCCCCAACCCCCAAAACACACACAAAATTTAAAAAGGAACAAGCTCATTTTGTGTTGGCCACTTGGGGGCTTTGTTCGATAAATTGCTGCTTGCTACGGCGTCAAGTAGTGGAATTCTCCAATTTGTTTGTTCAGCTTCTGGACTCAATTTAGACAGGGTGACTATTAGAGCATCAAATGGCATGTAGTTTAGTTCATATACATATGCACTATAGTTTTGGAGTTAATAATCCCCCTCCCCAAGCCAAAAAGGAAAAGGTTCATCCTAAGCTGCCAATATGTGTATGGCGTTACGTGCTTGTCTCTCTCACGAGAAAGTCCATTTAAGTTCTTCAAAGCTCAATCAAAGAGTGCTTAAGGAAAATTGTTTGAGAAACAAAAGTACATAGAAGAGAAGGAACAATGGAGGAGGCTATTGCAATGAATGGTGGAGATGGCCCTAACAGCTACACCCAAAATTCCAAGTTTCAGGTCTCTCTTTCTTTTCTCCTCGACTGCTTATACTTTCCCAGAATTCCTTTAACTATCTGATCGTCTTTTTTGAATCCAAGGACTCTATTTGCTGATCTTTCTGTCCAAATACATAGTACGACATCTAGGACCATGATCTGTTGAATGCATCAAACATAGGCGAAAACTAGAATCTAAGCCTTGTTGTGCTTAGTAATAGTCACCTAAAAGTTCAGTAGCGACAACATGCCAACTTTTCAACGTCAACCTGTGCAAAAATACATGAATGTGTTAATGAGATGTTCTATAATAATGACTAATTTTCTTAAACAAAATACCTTTCTCTGCCACTGCCTACCAAGAAGATTTCTAGATACCATTCCCGTAAGAACCACACTCATTCAGTTTCATGTATGAAAGTCGTAATCATGTAATTTGATCACAGGAACAAGGATCCGACCGGGCAAAGGCCCTCTTGAGCAATAGCATTCAAGAATTTCTAGACATACAAGAAAGTTTACAAGTGTTTTCCGTAGCTGATCTCGGATGTTCAGTTGGTCCTAACACATTTTCATGTGTCCAAACCATAACAAAAGCAGTGCAGCTCAAATACAAAGCTCATAGCCTCAAATTGGAAGTACCCGAGTTCCATGTATTCTTTAACGACAATGTCACAAACGACTTCAACACACTATTTAAGGCTCTTCCTGTTCACAGGCATTACATGGCAGCCGGAGTCCCAGGCTCTTTCTATGGTAGACTTTTCCCTAAGGCTTCGATGAACTTCATACACTCTTCTTACTCTCTTCATTGGCTGACAAAAGTTCCTGAGGAAGTTGTAAAAGAGGAGTCACCTGCATGGAATAAAGGGAGAATTACTTATGTGCTAAGTTCTTGTGAAGTTGTGAAGGCTTTTACGTCTCAATTTCTGAGTGACATGGAGGCTTTTTTTAGTGCAAGGTCACTTGAGATGGAAAGATGTGGATTGATGGCACTTCTGATTCCATGCCGGCCAGAAGGAACCCTACCTTCTGATTCCATTTTTTGCCAGTTCTTTGAATGTCTGTCAGGTGCACTAAAAGATCTGGTTAAAGAGGTAAGTTAAGTAAGTATCGTGGTCTAATCTCGGTTATAATTTTCTTCATATAAGTACTCTTTAACATTTCAACTATCTAATGAGCGTTGAGGGCGCGAATAAAGTCTTTGAGCGTTGAGGGCATAAATATTTGCTCACTCTACAATAATGATGATAATCACTAGCTGGTTTGACTACACGATAAAGTATGATCAGCGAACCAAATTGGCAAGTTTGATTAAATAAATCACAAATCATTACACTGAAAAGTATTATTTCATGTCCTTTCATAAGGTTTAGTTATGCAAAGTTGCACCACATACGTCAACTGTTTTAGGTTGTGGCCAGGTAATTATAGGATAAGTTATTTATTTATTTGGTTTTGCTCGGTTGGAACTATGTTTGTTTCTGGAATTGCAGGGTCTGGTAACTGAAGCACTTGTGGATTCGTTCAATCTGCCCATCTACATCCCAGATGCCTCTGAACTGAAAAAGGCGATCACAAGCAATAAGCATCTAGAGCTTCTAAAGATGGAAGAAGTTTATTTCCCACCAATGCTTACAAGTCCTGAAGACGTTCTAGCTTGCAGCCGGCACGTAAGAGCAGCCATGGAAGGCATCTTGTGCAATCACTTTGGATCTCAAATCATGGATCAACTCTTTGAGAAGTACTCAGAGAAGCTTGAAGAATTCTCCAAGATGCCTCACTTTATTCGTGTTAAAAACTTGGAAAACTTGTTTGTACTGGTCAAGCGAAATGACCTTGTATAAGTCAAGTGCAGTCAAAGGACTATTCCTTAGACAATACCTAAAATTGTGGGAGTTTCATTATACGAATTTCCATTACTTGATAAGTTTTCATCTTAAAGGTTAAAAAGTTACTTTTGTGCCAATTTTTTCCACAAAAGCCAGCAGCCAAGTGAGATAGCTGAAACTTCTCGAACGAACGAGGCTCCATCCTCCCTCTTCTTGTCCCCATAGCTCGACTTTCTTCGAGTTACTAAAATAAAACTTGAAAATGCATGAACATTAATCTTCCCATTTAAAGTATGCTCTCTCCGAAGAAAGTGTTGGCCGTGCACATAATGGTATGACCTAAAAAAGATGTCTCGTCTGAAATGTCCAAAAGCAGCAGGCAAAGGCGTAAGGCAAGACGTTCAACTAACAACGAGGGAAGGCGTATGCCTCTGGTGCCAAGTTTTACAATAATGAAACAAAGAATATTTATGGAAGTCGCAGATAGTATTATAATTGTACGAGGAATATGCAAATATATAGCAGCTCGTAGGTCAACTCTACAACCCAAACACAAAAGTTTAATTTCATGCCTATTGTTTTCTTCTTTCCTAATTCTGTCTTCATCTTTAGAAAAATGTCATTACATTTCTGCAGCCCGGCCAATAAACAAGTAACTGAAGGTATGTATGAAATACTTCCCAGATTCGTTAATAAGACGGTAATATAGATCAAAACTTATGATGCACATCGTGTTCATAAACACACCGAACTACTAAGTTTGCAAATGCTCAAGTCAGATAATAGGCACTCTATACAAGTATAGCACAAGCCATTGGAACTCATTCAATGAGCCTGGAAATCAAAAAAGAAAGAAACAATGGCTAGGTAAAAAAGATGTAATGAAGAGTTTCTTTGTGTTTGGTAGAGTTGTTAAATGGGCCGGGCGGCCCGCGGGCTGGCCCGACCCGGCCCCGTTAATGAACAGTGAAGGCCCGTACTTTTAGGGCTTAGGGCTTGGGCTTGAACTAGGCCAGAATTTTCGAGAAAAAAGCCCGGGTCAGGCCTTGCATGAAAAAGCTTGGGTTTGGCCCGGCCCGAACCGTGGCCCGAAATTGGCCCAGTTCTAGCCCGGCCGGGATCTGGCCCGGTTCTATACTTTTTAAATTCAACTTTCTTCCCCTTTCCCCCCAACGGTTTTATTTCCCTTTTTCCCCTAAATTCCACTTTTACCCCCCCCCCCAACAGCAAAATAACGGCTAGTTTAGGGGGTATTTTGGTTCAAGTTAATTTTTTCAACTCTTTAAGGTTTTTACACTCTTACCCTCCCAACAACTATAAACGGATAGTTTTTAGGGATATTTTGGTCTTTTGTGAAGTTTAAAAAATCTATAAATTCACACCATTTTTCTCTAATTTTTCACACCAATCTTCTTACTCTCTCTTATATAAACATTCTACATTTCTACAAACTTTGCTACTCTTGCTAATTACTACTCTTATTTACTAATTAGTACCCTTATTTACTAATTACTACTCTTGCTAAATTCTAATTACTAACCATTCATCTTATTAATTTGTTACTCTCTAATTCTTTTGTCTAATAATTAGTGAATTTTTATATTTATCAATTACTATTACTAATTTTTTTTAATTACTAACTCTCTCCAATTTCGAATTACTCTCAGTGATTCATTTGTTACTCTTTAATTCTTTTAATTGTTATTTCTAATTACTAATTACTGCTCTTATACTTGTGTATTTAGTTACTCTTACTAATTTTATTTTCTAATCTAGTAAAAAAGTTTAGCGTTAAATATGGCTGGATTACTGAAGAAACTGAAGCGTGTATCATCATCACGAAAAATCATCATCATCATCATCATCACAAAACCACCACTAGCACAAGCGCCAGCACCACGGCCATCACAAACACCAATCCAAGCACCACACAACCATTCGTTCCTGGACGAATGAGTACAGGCTGTATGATAGATACCCAAGCCAATTGGGAGTTCAATCAAAACATTCCAGATTTTGAATACACGCCTGATCAAGACCCCCCGCATTATAGTCAAGGACGCAGCTCGGTTGGCGAAGCTACTACTCCGTGGCATAATCTTAACCCTATGCCTGGTCATGATGAAGAAGGGCCGAGCAATGCCTCCGGTAATGAGCCAGAAGTCCAAAAGGGGAAAAAAAAAAGAAAGCCGAGTGTTGGAATCATTTTGATGAAGTTATGGTGGACGGCATCCGAAAAGCTCGATGTAAGTACTGTGCTAAATTATTTTCGTCTGGTAGTGGTAATGGACATCTTAACAGGCATTACCCTCAGTGTGCACCTCGACAAGGCCACGTCGAACCTACCCAAACGCAGTTATCTTTTGACGGTAAGTTATTTGTTTATAATCAGCGAGAGCAAAGAGACGGTCTCGCTGAATTTGTTATTCACGATGAACAAGCCTTTTCTTTTGCCGATAATGCTAAGCACTCTAGATATATGAACACATACGTTCAACCTTTGTACAAAAAGGTTCATAGAAACACAACTAGATCCGATGCACTCCGACAGTATAATGCTGCTAAAGCACGCCTGATCGATTATTTCGATAAATTTGACGGTAAAGTTAGTCTTACTTCTGATATTTGGCAATCTTCGTTTACTTTTGTTAGTTATACTTGTGTGACGGCCTATTGGATTGATGCAGATTGGATTATGCACAAGAGAATCATCGCTTTCGAGCTCTTTCCTTTTCCGCATGATGGAATGAACATTGCTAGTATTATATTAAAAGCATGTACCACGTTTAAATTAAAGGATAAGATTATGAGTATTAGTTTTGATAATGCTTCTAACAATACAGCTGCTGTTGATGCTTTAAAGGAGAGCCTCAAACCTGTACTTTCTGGTAAATTATTTCATGTTCGTTGTGTTTGTCATATAATTAATTTAATTGTTCAAGATGGTTTAGCTGCTGCAGGAGATATTCTTGTCAAAATGAGGGGTATGACAGCGTATGTTAATAGTTCGAGTCCGAGAACACAACAATTTAAAACGTTGTGTGTTGAATATAATATGCCTCGCAGGAGAGCAGTTACAGATGTGGTCCACAGGTGGAACTCTACATACCATATGCTTTTACACATTCTGGCATACAGAGAAGTCTATACGCATTTTCTACTAACCTTGTTCCCAGCCGGCTTGCCAACTCAAGAGGAATGGCAGATGGCCACATACCTAGCTGAATTTTTGGAGGTATTTTACACGTCTACCAATTTATTGTCTGGTACGTACTATCCCACCTCTCCTCTCGCTGTAATAGAAATTCTCAAGATGGCTACAATGTTAACAAAATGGAGATATATAGGACCCTTTAAGGAAATAGTAAAAGTGATGGATAAAAAGTTTAATAAATATTGGAGTGAACTGCCTGTTATTTTTGCTGTTGCTACTTGTTTAGATCCTAGGTTAAAGTTGCATGGCGTGAACGTCTCGATACAAGAGATATCGATATTAATGTGCTACACAGTAGAGGATACAACCGCACTCACAGCGAAAGTGAGCAAGACATTTGAAGAACTGTTCAACCTCTATCGTAATTCTGCTGACGTGCGCGGACGAGCTTCATCATCTACTGCTGAGAGGTATTATGCGCCATACCTTAAGGGCTTTGAACATCTAGTAGCAAGACAACTACCAGGTGAAGGTACTTCTAATTCGGCAGGTTCGTCTACTTTTTTCTCTTTTAATGAGATTGGTGTATATTCAAATACTGATCATTATTCTGATTTATCAATGCAAGAACAGGTTAATTTTAATTTGTTAAATTTTTGGAAACAAAATCAAAACATGTATAAAACTTTAGCCCAAATTGCACGGGATGTACTGCCAGTGCAAGCCTCCACGGTTGCTTCAGAGTCGGCATTTTCAGCGAGCGGGAGGGTTTTGGATGACAGGAGGAGTCGTCTTAACCCCGAGTCGCTCGAGCTATGTGTATGTTGGAAGGATTATCTTGATGCGAAATACCGCGAGCAAGATAAACCGATTGATGATAGGAAGAGCAGTGACTCGGATGTTGAAGTACTTCTGGATGATTAGGTAATTTCTTTTTATTTTCCTTCTCTTAAGTTTTAATAATAAAATTTCTCACAAAATATAGTTTTTTTCATATATATATATATATATATATATATATATATATATATATATATATATATAATAAGTTTTTACAAGCAAGATATATATTTTTCCGTATATATAAAAAAATAGGTAACTTCGCCTGTTTGTTTACAAGCAGCCGGTCCCAAGCCCGGATAAAAGGAGGAGGGCCTATAAACATATATTATCTTCAATGTATATGATTTATAATGAAATAAAAGAATAAAGATTAGGTTCGTTAAATTGTGACTATTAGACATGCCTAGAGTACAATTTGCTTAAATAATAACAACAAATTACCGTAATTAAAGCCTTTATTTTGAATAACAAGAAAATGCAACAAAAAAAAGTAAAAAAATTGGGCCCGAGCCCGGCCCATCTGACACCTCTAGTGTTTGGTGAGGTTGCCAACTCTAGGGTAGCTGTAGGCACGTGAGTTTTTTGCATCCTGAAAATTGTCAGCTGTCATCTTTTTCTTATTTGTGAAAACTTAAGTTTCTATCACTATGGAACCAAGCACTTTTTGTGGTACACATTTAATAACTACATCCTATTTGATAAAGCAAGACAATTGTAGAAGAACTCAACCTTAAGGCACAGTCACGAGAGGAAAAATAAACAAGATCGAGAAGAGAATGGCAATGGTCTCATGCGCTCGACAAACTGTTAAAACATATTATATATTGTTAGGTTCATTTTCTACCAGTTTAACCTTTTAGAGCATGTAGTAACTAAACATAATATTAAAGTTCTAGTTTGGGAACGTCTTAGATTCGATTCTTCTTACTTGTATAGTTGGTCTCCCATATTAATTGTATAGTTCATTTGCACTTTAAATATATTTGTGAATTTGGTGGCGGTGGACCTTCATTTGTTCCTCCACGCGCAACCCACTGGTTTGTTGGGCACTTTTTTAGCAGCTTAAACTCGTAAACATTAGATCAAGTGATAGCTTTACACGAACGAACAAGATCTAGAAGAGCAAGAAATGAGCAGGTCAATAAGATAATCCATAATGACTATGGTTGTGTACCTTGGGGCTTTTCGTTTTTAAATTTTTAAAAAAATAAAAACTAAACCCTCTTTTGGTTTTTATTTTTTACAAAAATAGATGTGTGTTTGGTTAGCCAGTTTTATTTTGAGATCACTTTTTGTTACTCCCTTCTTCTCAACAAATTTGATCATGTTTCTTTTTTGGACTGTTTTAAAAAAATTGATCACTTTCCAAATTTAGAAAGATGATGTATGTATTTTTTTTTTATTGAATATCTCCCTCCACATTTAATCCTTCACTAACCCATTTTCTCTTTCCTGACCCATTTTCTTCTGCCCCCCCCCCCCCCCTCTCTCTCTCTATCGGTAGAATGAGAAACTTATGTGATATGACTCATATCTTAAATAAGGTTGCAAGTCAAACATGATGAAATAATTTAGGACGGAGGGAGTATTTCTTCTTAATTTTTTCAACGACCTTATGGTTGCATTTTCTTCTCCAACAGATTCCATATAGCCAAAGCACCACCACCTCCATCAAACTCCCCCCCCCCCCCCCCCAAAAAAAAAATCAACAGCACCACCATCAACTAGAATGGGTTTGTTTAAGTGAATAAGCTTTTGTGGGGAACAACAACAAGAGAAAGGACAATGGGATGGTGACGATGGGTAGATCCATGGTAACAATGACACTGGGGTGGTGACGATGGGGTAAATCTATGGCTTGTGACGGTGATGAGGTGGCGGCAGTGCATGAGGCCCAATTAGTTGTGGATGGCGCTGGGTGGTAACCATGGGTTAAGGTCTAATTGGTTATCAAAGGCAGTGGGGTGGCTTGGTGCAACATATATGTGGGAGGCAATAGTGGGAGTGTTGCAGTTGTGGGATAGATCTAGGGTGGCGCGATGGTGGGCTGGTGACACTGGGGTAATTTATGGGTGGTAATGGTTGTGGGTTGGCCAAGCATGGTGATAGCTGGTTGTCTGCTGGTGGTGATGGTTGGGCTTAGACGGTAACTGGTCGTAGCAAATCTCTTTTAATGAGGTTGAAGGTTGGATCTCAAAACAAAACCCAAAACTAAAAGCTTGAAACTTAAAAATGGAATCTTCAACATCAAGGCCAAATTAACAACTAGTTTTAAAAAATAAGGCCAATTTATCAAGCAAGCTAGGGGTTTGTGGGCCAGCCCAGTCAAGCTAAAAGAAAGCCCGGGCCGACTTTCCCCCCACCATAAATAGTGCAAGTTACAAGGGCCAAGGGCCTAGACCAGGGCTGGACCATATTATCCCCAAAAGCCCAGCTCGACCCATTATCTAGCCAGGTCCAACCCGTTATCCAGTCTAAGACCGACCTTATCCAATTGGGCCTTCTAAACCCATCAAATTTTATTTTTTCCCCTTCCCTTCAATCAACCATATTTTGTAAAAATGACTTATTTACCCCTCTAATAGTTAAATAACGGCTACTTTGAGGGATATATTCTTCCAACCTTATTCCAACAACTTTTTATGCACTTGTACATATTTACTCTTTAACAAATATAAACGACTAGTTTTAGGGACATCTTTGTCTTTTGTGGGACTTGAAAAGTTTATAAATTGACTCATTCTCTTTGCATTATTTATACCTTAATTAAAATTCTTGACTCTCTCTTATGTACAAACTTTCTTACGTATTCTTATTTGTTGCTAAGCCTCTCAAATTTTCAATTATAAGCTTTCTTTAATTATTAGTCAATAGCTTTTAGCTAGAAAGTATTATTAATTTTTTGTATTCTTTTACTATTTAACAAGTGTTATGAATTTTCTTTGCTTTTTTAAAACATTTAAAAATATAACATATGCCTACTTCAAGACCATTGAATCTCGTAGCAAAAAATGTCCACCACCACGAGCACCACAACTTTAAGTGCAATCACCAGTGGATACAGTCACGCAAAACTTCTTAGGTTCTAACCAAGAGATTCCTAATTTTCAATATACCCCTTCACAAGATCAACAATGCTATACTCAATGCCCATCAATTTGAAGAATGCCGGGGCTATATACTACCAAGCCACTACCACCTTATTCCATGATATGATCCATAAACAGGTGGAAGTATATGTGGATGATATGATCATCAAGTCGAGGAAAAAAAAGATCATTGTGCAATAAGAAAATACTTTGGAAGGTTGAGACAGTACAACGTGAGGTTAAATCACCAGAATTGTATGCTTTGAGCCACAGCCAAGAAATTTCTAGGTTTCATAATAAGCAAATGAGGGATAGAGGTGGATGTAGCCAAGATTAAGGCCATAATTGAAATGCATTCACCCAAAATGGAGAAGGAGCTTTGGGGGATTCTCGGGTAGAATCTAGTATATTAGCCGATTTATATCCCAGCTAACCATTATCTGTGAACCAGTATTCAAACTATTTTAGAAGATTCGAGTAAATAGTGGAACCCTTTATGTCAAGAAGCCTCCGAGAAAATCAAACAGTACTTTAGCAACCGTCCAATCCAAAGCCCACTTTTATCTGATAGCCCTTTGTTACTATACCTAACTGTGACTGATAGCACAGCTGGAGCCATGTTTTTCCAACACTTGTAGAATTCATTGGTGGAGAGGGCCATATACTATGCAAGTTGACTTAAGGGGAAGTGAACTATTCGGCTCTAGAGAAGACATATTTATCTTTGGTTTGGGTAATGCAAGGATTGAGACACTATGTGTTAGCGTACCTCATCAGGTTGTTGGCCAAGATGGACCCTATGAAGTATTAGTTTGAGCAGCCTGTCCTATTTAATAGTATAGCCAAGTGGCTTTTGTTGTTATCTAAATTTGATATCACCTATGTCACCTAGAAGTTGATCAAAGGAAAAGTTGTCACTGACCTGCTAGCCGATTGTCCAGTGGCTGATACCAGCTGATGGGATGTGAGGTTGCCAGATAAATGAGTATGCTTGTTGAATCAGAAATGAGGTGGCAGATGTATTTTGATGGAGCAGCCAACAGAAAAGGTTTTGTAGTAGGGATATTCTTGATCTAATAGGATGGAGCTCACTTGTCCATAGCCATTAAGCTTACATTCGACGGTACTAACAATACCGCCAAATACGAAGCTTCTGTCATCAATCTGGAGATGGTCCCAAACCTAAGAGTCTGGGAGGTTATAGTGTATGGAGATTCAAAGTTGATCATATACCAAATCCAAGGTATGCGGAGAATCAAAGATGAGCGTCTACAAGCATATTGTACTCATTTGAAGAAAATTGTACACCAATATGGAGATGTATGATTCCATACCTACCCAGAGTCAAGAAGAGATTTGTTGATGCCCTAGCCACGCTTGCATCAATAGTTGACATGCCTGAAGGAAGGGCGGTGGAGCCGTTTATCGTACAAAAGAGGGACCGACCAGCCTACTGCTTTATGATAGCGCCCATAGAAGAAGAAGGAATAACCGAGCCCTAGTATATTGATGGAAAAAATCTTATCCGGGATGAAAATATCTTGAGGGATGTTCCACGAAGGATCGAGTAGCTTTGAGACAATGGGCAGCACGATTCATCATGTATGACCGAAGATTGTATAATCGGCCCTTTCAAATCGATTTGGGGGCTTGGGTAAAGGTCAAAATCATTTTCATGTTGTATGTCGACCCTTTCAAATCGATTTAAGGGCTCCGACAACATACAAGATTCTTTTACATGTCTAGACAAAACTTGCAAATTGATTTGGGGGCTTCGGAATCTAGATATGTGCTTGTCTATCGACTATAGAGAATATAATCCATAATTTATCCTTGATATAAAGATCAAATCAATTTATTTTTGTTTAAGAAATGACTCATCATCACGATCACCCACTCATTTCATCACGCACATAAATACTTCTCTCTCTCTCTCTCTCTCTCTCTCTCTCTCTCACACACGCGCACGCGCGCGCGCGCACACACACACATGCACATACCTATTCACGACATAAATGCACAAGACAACCATAATAATCACAACAATCGCACTCGAGTACTATGAAACTTTAGACCCTAAAGTGTCTTACTATTAAAAGATTACCATAAATTTTTTAAAAAATATTTCCTATTTTTAATTAATCAAAACTCTTTTTTCAAATAAAATCATTTAGCACATTTCGTGGATGAGAATCCAGAAAAAATTTCACGACAAAGATCTCTTAAAAATAATAGGTGTTACTCTTTTGCACTTGGCCAAAATTAGAAGATAAATGGATTTTACGAATAGGAATTGGATTGTTGGAAAATAATGATCTTTTGCAACACTTTTCATTTTCTACCTCAAGAATCCTCATCCCCAACCACCTGCACACACATTTATACACATTTGCTTGAACTTACCATAGACACACATGTCCACTCTGTCAACCCACTACTCTCTCTCTCTCTCACACACACAAAACACACACTTTCCACACACACACACACCCTGCACACACTTTCCACACACACCCTGCACACTTTCTCCACGCGCGCGCACATACACACACACACACACACACATTGTTGTATACACACATCAAACGCACACAATTCACACACAAAGCACATAGTTCATACAAACACATGCACTGTGCACATTATTAACACAACACACACACTCTCTCAAGTTGACGGTACCCACCAAGCACACACCATATCACACACATTTCACATACACATATTCACTCACACAATCTCCACACAGCTACACACGTGCGCGCACAGAGAGAGCACACACATGACACACACATGGTGCAACTGCAACACACCATACTCCCTTTCCTACATGGGTGCAAGCACACAGCATAGACATGCTGCCACACACACACCCCCACGCATACCTACACAGTTATATGACTCATACACACCCCAAAGCCAACACACTCGTGCACCCATGCCGCACACACCCTCTTACAAATCTTTAACCCCTCTTTTTTCTTCTATGTTCTTTGTGCCCCCCCCCCCCCTCTCTCTATGCATGCGTGCGTGCACGCGCGAGTGTGTGTGATTCTGTGCAAGTGAAACAAGAGATCCCCTTGTGTATGTGTGATTCTGTGCAAGTAAAACAAGAGATCCCCTTTGACTTTCATTTGCATCCATTTCAAATGCTAGATTTTTCTACCCTGATCCCTCCTTTTGCTATTTTAAATATTAGGAAAAGAAATGCGAACTTTTGGTCATTGAAAGAAAAATATCACTAAAGGTTGTCAATATTTTTGCTCACGTCAATCGTTGCTAAAGACTCCTAATATCACTTATAAAATTGTTGCTAAATAAATAAATAAACCTGCTATAATTTACCATACAACCAGCTTCATCATTACAACTTATGATCATTTAATAAAATGTCGCTAAAGGGCATAAATAAAACTGCTCAGAACAATCCTCTAAAGATCCTATATTTTCATTTAAAAATTTATTGCAACAAGAATACGCTAGTAGTAAAACAGAGAGAACCATAAATTTTAAAAAATTTGAACCGTCATATTAATAAACAAATCAAAACTAATTTTAAAGAAAGATTTTTGAACTAACAAGTGAGTTTTACCTTGATCATCCGAGTAGAGTCTGGGTGTAAGAATTGACTACCCAAAAATATCCAATTAATTCTTAACGGGACCTGTTTTACCTGTACTCCTTTAGGCATTACCTGTACCTAGCGGGTTTACCCGTTTGTCAAATCTATTAGCTCTTGAATATCCTATCAATCTACATCGGAGGTCAACCTAGTAGGGTAAATATACCTATTAGGACACTAGCTTTGTTGTGCCTTGACTTTCCTCTGTTCGAGAAGTCTTTCAAATTTCACTTCTTCGTTACACCATATCTAATACTTTCTCATTCAAACTTCTGTTGCTTTAAATTTGGCATTCCTACTTCTAATGGACTCGCAACGTCGTATTTTCATTCTTTCCACTTATACTAATGCAAAGATGTTCTATGAGCAATGCGGGATAAAAGCGAAGGTAAGTTCTTAACAAATTTTTGGAGCAACTATATATATATATATATATATATATATATATGTATATATATAGGGAATAGTGAATATGTTGCTAGCCTTAGGCAACTTGCTTAAGGCTAGCGACCACTAAAAGTACGTAGTCTTGGACATATGTTTATAACTCTTGTTGTTCAGTTTTTCTCTCTCCCATGATATGCTCTCTCTCTTATCAGATCAGCCAACACTAGACAACCCACCGCAGGCCAGCCTCCATACTGGCGACCGACCAACCCCACTATCACAAACCAGTAACACCACTTCCAAGCCTCTCTCAGTCTCTCCTCCAAGCGAGATCAGCCATTAACGCCTCACCCAGCCTCCACACAGGTGAACCACCAAGCCCACCATCAACAAACCAGAAACCCACCACCGCAGACCCCATCACAATTCCTGAAATCCAACACCGCCGGCCATAAATCCCATCGCTCGACCCCACGACTTTTTGACATAAACTGCGCCGCCATCGATCCACCAGCACCACCAAGCCCACCGCACTGATCACCATCTACATCAACTAACTACCATTGCTTCGAGCAAAGGGCCGACAACAAACTACAGATTTGAGCTTTGCACTAATTGCAATTTAGTGGATTTGATTTGAATTGGGTTTTATTTGTGACAATGAATTGACTGTGAAGATGCTATGCAGTTTTATAGTAGGGCTTAGATCTGGAATAAATGGCGATGGTGGTGGCTGACTCGTCAGTAGGAGAAAAGGTGGTGGGCTTGTTGGTGGTGGTGGTGGCGGCGGCTGCTGTGGTCATGTTCGGTGGTGGTAGAAGACTCATGGCATCTGAGCATATTTTATTTTTTTCTTAATGAATTATTTGGTTAATCATCAAAAAACCATTACAATAATTTATTGAGGATGCATTTGCATTTCTAAAAATTAGCAGACAATGATGGAGAGTGGAGGCCGAAGATGGAAGATGGAGGCCGGCAGTGGAGAGTTGCAGTATATGAAAAAAAAAATGTAAGGACTTGAGAAAGGATTTTAATTAAAACACCTCAAAACTACGTAGTTTTGGTCGCTAGCCTTAAGCAAGTTGCCTAAGGCTAGCAACATATTCGATTTCCCCATATATATATAATCCACAGCTAGCATCGGGAAAAACCCTTTCTTTCCAGCTTAGATCTAGATGTGCACCTCCTGACCTCAACAACTATGATCTCATTGTTTTTTAGCCTTCTTTGACCAACTGCTCTTATTTAAATTCTTTTTTTTTTTAATTTTACGTACCATTGGACATGTGTTTGTAGGTTTGTTCCAATGATTTTTGAGATTGCATGGGTCACAGCTTTGATACACTAAGAATGATAAGTAAGTCATTCTGTCCAAAACGGTGGTTGACAAGTACTTATTTATGATTAATTTTTTCCATTGTGCATATAAAAGTTTAAGGATTTTGTATTCAAAGCATAAAATTATTTAAAATAATTGGATAACATTTGTAGCTCTATGGGATTACGAAGACCGGATTATGAGAATTTGATCATTTGTTAGCAACTATGGATAACCAAAATCTATGCCGATTATGAATATTTGATTGTTTGTTAGCAAATAGGATAAGAAGATTTATGAAAATTTGTTAGCAACCATGGGAAAAATATCAAGGCAGATTATAAAAATTTGTTTATTTGTTAGAAAATTTACAATGAATCTAAGAAACATACTTGTGCTTTTCATTCTCAAAGAACTTGTTGTATGATAGATCACAACATAATTTAGCCATGAGAACCTTTTATTTCTTCTTCTTCTTCTTCTTCTCATTTAGCCTTATTTGCAGTACATAGGCTAAAATTTCCGACACTAAAAATGAAGTTCATATTGTAAATGCACTCCCTGATAAATCCCATCTTTTGTCAGCTAATTGTAGCTGTACAGATATCATTTATGGTCCTGGAAATGGTACCCTTAATTCTAGTGATGATTTTCATTGGAGCTTCAGTACATCTATCATTGATATCTTGCCGTACTTTGTAGCTTTGAGTGGAACTCAAAACGCCAATTTGTTGAAGTTTTTAGCACACATCCAACATTCAAGTGGTGTAAAGGAAAAGGATTTTGCACCTGTTGACTGCTATTGGTTTGTGAGAGGTGATGGTTTCTATGTCTCAAACAATTATACCAAAGATCCTCGTGAATGGAAGAAAGCTTTCAATTGGTAAAATGTCGTATTACCAATTTATATGACAATAATGAAGTGTTATCTATAGCAATAGTTGTCTTTCTCTCTCCCTCTTTCTCTCGTCTGTGCATATACAACAAAGAGCCACGCCAGTTACCCAAGGCACCTATGATTATCTACATTGTTGTTTCCCTAAAAAGTGATTTCAATAAAGAGTCCTAAAAGTATGCCAAGAGACTCCAAGATTCTCTCCGTTGATGCTTATTTAGATACTAACTTGATAAACACAAACAATGCTAGAAAAGATGAAATAGACAAAATATGGCATTTTTTATTTAGTTGGTGGCTCGTGACCGAGTGGCATTGGCGTGACAGCTGTGGGAGTGAGGTGGTGCTCTAGGTTTGGGTGGTGGTGGTGGTTAATAGCTATGGAGGTTTGGATTGTGTTGGTGGTTAATAGCTATGGAGGTTTGGATTGTGTTGGTTGGGGGCAGGGGCGGAACTACATATGTACACAGGGGGGGGGGCTAATGCACCCCCTCAGATTTTGAAATATATATATATATAGTTTTTTTTTCACTCGCGACTTTCTCTCTCTCTCTCCTCCTCCTCTCGGCTCTCACTCTCACTCAGTCACTCTCTCATATCCCGTCAACGGTCGACCTCTCACCGCTCCCGGTCAGCGGCCACGGCACGGCAGTCGCCTCACCTCACGACTCACAGTCACCACTCACCGGTCACAGTGCCTCTCAGTCACCGCCCACCAGTCATCTGTCACCGTCTCAACTCTCACTGACGGCGGTTGAACTGTCGAAACACCGAAGGCCCTCCCCACTCCAACTTTGGCCAGATCTCGCCTAGATCTACCGTCTACGAGCCAGCAGACGAAGTGACCAACCTCAGTCACCGGTCACGGCACCTGAAATTCGAGCAGATCTGAGCCTCAGTCAGACAATCACCGGTCACGGACGGCGGTTGTCGTCACGGCCTCACCAGTGACCAACTCCTGTCTCCGGCCACTGCCAGATCTAGCCTCGTCTAAGGTTCGAACTTCGAATTAGTCTAACTCTAAGACTTCTGTAACCTGTTTCTTTCTTCTTGTCGAAAATCAACAGAATACTAAAGGCTGTAACTAGTAAGCTCTAATAGTCTAATGTTTGTAACTACAACACTTTCAGAACATCAAGGTTCCGCTCCTACAAGCTAGATGAACTGATAAAACCTCAACCGACGAACGATCTTCTACAGTCTTCACTCCACCGGCGGTGAAGAACCCCTCGCCAACGACATTGTAACAACAACGGCGTTCTGATTTATGAGGATTGAGGTCAGTGTGCATTTTGAACAATTTCTTTTGCTATTAAGAATTGATTATTTGATTAATAATTTTAGGCTGTTAGTTGTGCATTTGATAATTTAGATTATTAATTTATGCTTTATGGCTGTTAATCGTGCATTGAGCACTTGAGAATTGAGATTGTTGATAGAGGATGGGACCCAATTGGATTTTTACCTATTTGAGCATTGATTATTTGATTGATAATTTAGGTTGTGTTAATTGTGCATTTAAAAATTGAGATTATTAATTGCTGATTATAGGTTGTTAATTGTGTATTGAGCATTTGAGAATTGAGATTATTGATGGAGGATGGGACCCAATTGGATTGAGATATCGAATATGTGATTTAGTTGAATGGTGGGTTGAAATTAGGTTAACGCGATAATGAAACATGACTGGACAAGTAAAAGAATAAAATATTTGTAATTAACTAGGTTATTTGATTGATAATTGATGGATGGATACTTCAAATATATTTTTTTTCCCAGAATGGAAAGGTTCTTTCAAAAGAAAGCAAAGGTGGAAAAATTATTACAGTCTAATAAGAATGAGTGTAGAAATCAAGATACTATTCAACAATCTCCAATTCTAACAGTAAGAGGCAAGGCTTCCATTGTGTATCGTGATATTCATTCCGGACATTCAAGCAGAGTTAGCGATGAGTTCAACTCTGACGAGCTTATTGCAGATCTTGGGTTGCGTCCGAATATTTTGGATTATGGTCCCAATGTTCGAGATAAAGTTCGATGAGCGTATTGGTTGAAAGGTCCTTGCCAACCTCGATATATTTTTAGCACCCCCTGGGATGAAATCCTGGTTCCACCACTGGTTGGGGGTGGTAGAGGTTCAGATGGTAATGGTTGCATGCAACAGTAATTTTGATGGTAGGTTGTCCGGGCGGTGGTTATTTGGATTGACAAAGGTGATTGTCCGCTGCCGATGTTTAGATGGTGAAGGTTGGGCGCCATGGCTATTTCAACTGGGATGCCAAGAAATGAACAATCAAAAAAAGTTAAAAGTAAAACATCGATAACCATAGCAACTATATAATCAGAATCTGTATATAGAGCCACCAACACATGAAATGGTGCAAAGTATGTTACTAACAGAACTGTTTGTTCTTCTTTTTCTAGTCCAAAGGTTTAAGTTTATCGATATTTGTTTAAGACAATTTAAGTATAGATTGTGGTCTGTATAATTTATAGCAGCATTTGCTTTGACTTTTGACTAGGGTAGCAAACTTTTCTCGATTTTAACCCCCATAAAAGGACTATTCGATATTCTAGGCATAGAATGCAGACTCAACCGTATTTTCCTGAGCCCTTATATGTAAGATGTATCACGAAGCATTAGATGTTTCAACTTTCAGTCAACGTCTCGAACCCACAGGTGAGCCCTTGACCCAGATCTATGACCGGCCGCAAGCCCACTAAGCCTCCACCAAGGGCTCTGCTAGGTCTTACCCCAACATGTACTCATAAATCAATTCAACTATTAAATTCTACACAATAAATTTCGCTACTAAGAGCCTCATTTAGAAATTCCTCAATAATTGAATCAAAATCTTTAATTACATGTCGCTAATAATTATGAAGCATTTGAAGAGACCTAAGCTCCTTCAATAATCCGTTCACGACAAACTACCACAAGGCTAAAATTCTAAGTGAAAAAGATATTTAATAAATTTAATACTTCTCTTCGGTCGCCCGTCCTTCATGTTGCTTATAGGATTCGGCCTCTCTTAAACCATCACCTGAAAAAATAAAAGAATGAGCGAGAGCCCAGCAAGTCGCAAACCATGTTCCTATAATAGGTTTTGAGGTTTAATAAACATGCCACATATTCTTTGTTTCAAAACTGAAAGTGATTCCACAGGAGTTATTATACATATATAGACTTTAATAAGCAAATCATGCTTGTAGGAAAATCTTTCAACACGATTGTATAACGATTCCACAATGATCTTTAACATCGAATGGAACCCAAACTCACTTTTTCACGGTATGCTGTGGTCAGTGCTTGGTCCTACTGACTAGGACTCAAAATCCATCCTCCACCCTGGATAAATAATAATGTTGACACAGGGGCGAACTACGATGCAACAATACTTTGCCCCAACATATAGTCCTGTTGACCAGGACCCGAAATCCACTTTTTTCTGTGTATATGGGACACAACAACCAATATTAACCTCTCAATATCGTACCACAATTCACACAGCATTCTCAAACAACACAACGCATACCATGGCCAATTTAATTTCGTTTCTCATCAACCAATTTCACAAGGCAAAAGTATAACAAATACTTTTAAACTTCCATTTGGTAAAGTCATGTATATACATACACATATATTAGAAAATAGGTTGTACAGAGGAATATGGCAGGACTACTTACCTGACTCGATAACCGGTTTTGCTACTTGCTCAAAAGTCAGTCTTAACTCTTGGCTATGGAAACCTAAACAATAAACCAAGCGGTGTTAAATTCGAACGCTCAATCATACCTGACTGTTAAATTTTTTTCAAGTGAGTGAAATTACCAAAGTACCCCGAGCTTGTGTAAAATTACAAAACTATCCCTCTCGCACTTAAATTACCAAAACAGTCTTCTCGTAAGTAAAATCACCAATTGTTACCTAACTGTATATGAATTTACTCAAAACTACCTTTATAGGTAGAATTATCAAAATTCTCCCTGGGGTTCCTAACACCGAAAAAATCTAAAAAAAATATCTTAAAACACTATTTTTAGCACCCTGAAGTCATTTTTGGGTTAAAAGGTATTTTAGAAAATTTTCACCTGAAAATCCACAACCGATGTTCGGACCGAGCGCTAAAAGCTAGTTTCGCAAAAAATACCTATTGGCCTTAGAATGGCCCAAAATTTTAAAATGTGAATCATATCAGTAAAATAATATTTTTTTAAAATTTTTAGATTAAAATAACTTTGTTTACTAGGTTAAATAAAACCGGAATTTCTTCTAATGGATACCCTAATTAGCATCCTTTGCGGCCACCGAAAATTCCTGAAAATTTTCAGAGCGCACATCTCATAAAATAATTGTGGTCACTTTACATCACTTGGTCAAAATCAGCTCAAAAATGACCTTAAAATTGCCTAGTAAACTATTGTAATACGCAATATTCGATCAAACGTTACACGACCAACAATGCTAAAAATAGCAAATGATATGAAAAACCCTTGAAAATTTAGATAACACACTGTATTAGCTACATAATATTACTGTAAAAGTTTCAAAATTTAATAACTTAAGTTACTATTTTAAAATAAACCAAAACCCCTTGGTTAGATAAAATTATTTAGCATGCTTCCCAGGCTCACAAAAATCTCAGAACATTTCACATGATAGGTCTCCCAAAAATAATAGGGGTTACTTGTTTTTACTTTGTCCAAATAATTTTATAAATATGTTTTAAAAATTAGAAAAGAACTACTCAAATAGTAAAAGGTTTTAGTGACACTTTTAAGTCCACTCCCAGCATCTTCTTCCTTTCGGCAGCCCTGTTTCCCTTTATACATACACACACAGCCCACTTACAGTCACCCAAGTCCCAACCACACTACTATCCACCTAAACACACATAAAAATACCTACACCCACACTAATACACCTGCAACACATACACGTACACCTTATATACACACAATCACACTCATATACACCACACCCGAAAAACCCACGAACCAAAACACACACACCCGTACACACAGCACATCTACACACCCTAAAACACACAGCAAAACACACACAAACTAAGCCCACAACAACCACTAGATTCACCTATACACATTAAAATTACACAACTAAAATAAAGAGGGAAATATTACCTTTCAAAAATTCTCCAATTTCTCCTCTTCTTCTTTCCTCTCTCTTTCCACTGCCCCTCTCTTTCTCCTTTCTTTCTTTCTTTCCTTTCCTCTTCTTCTTTTCTTTTCCTTCTTTTCCTTTCTTTCTTCCTCTTCTCTTTTCTTCCCATTTTCTTCTCTCTTGCCCGAAACTCCCCCCTGTTTTGGCATATCTATGCCTGAAACAATTGGATTAGTCACCTCAAGCAAGAGGTGGAAACCATGCTAAGACACAACTTACACATGCACATGTGCACTATATTTTTAAAATTTGCAAATTAAACCCCCACACTTGAGTAATTATACTTAAGCCCCAAAACTTTTCTAATCATTCTTAATTTTATTAAACATCACTGAAAATATATACTAGCATTCATTCTATTGTTTTATATCAGTAAAATTATAATTTACATTTATGGCCCCAAAGGTTTACCAAAATTACAAAATGACCCCAAAATTTTGAAATTTATATTTTTGCCCCAAAATTCTTTTAAGCTTCAACACTCTACTAATACCCAAGAATTACTGAAATTTAACGCCCATTTATTTTTCAAAGCACCGATGATTACTTTAACCCTCTTTCAGAGTTTGGGATATTGCAATCAAGCTAAACAATTACAGCAAACTTTCATACATTCTAGTTCATTGTTGATTTGCCCTAATCTCGTTAAAGCCAAAGTTCATCTTTGCATGGCACAACCTATTTGACGCTCTCAAAACGGTTATCCAACCGTCATGTATATGCACGTAAGTTAATGACGTGACATTAAACAACCACTAGTTATTTACTCCTATATAAGACCTCTGGAGGTGAAACAAGAATGGTCAAAAACTCCAAGGAGGAAAGAGTTGAGAAGAAAGGAGAGGTAGATGGAGGAGATCATGGCAATGAATGGTGAAGATGGCCCCAACAGCTACACCTAGAATTCCAAGTTTTAGGTTTGTCTTTTTTTATCATAATGTCACCTACCTTATTGTTCGTAAGACTAGAACTATGTCATACCCAAAATACATGTGGTACAAGATTTTCAGTATGTCGTACCTACATAGGCTAAACCACAATATAAGTTCCATAAATGCTAAACTTACCTATCTACCGCACATTAGTCACCCACAAGAAAAAGTTTAAATATTAAAATCCCACATCAGCAATAAATAGAAATCGAGATCGCTATTTATGTTAGACATTAAGCTTTTACAGCTTCCTTCGGATCAGCACACTATTTTACTCGATCTAGGCTTGGGATCGCAGCATTTTTCATGCTACGAGTCAATGGCGGGTGTTAAAGTCCCACATTGACGACAAAAATTGATATCGACTCTTATACCTAGTAGGCTTCCCTCCATGAACATTGATGCCAAGGATGGCGGGTTCGCAGTCGACGTGGAGATTCCACAAGGAATGCAGTCTGAATTAGATGCCAAGTATGCTGATGTGGGACACAGTAAGGATAGAGCAACAGCAGAGACCAAGGGCTTACAAGACATGGCCTGAGGATGGCAGTGCTGTGAGGGCGATAGTGCGAGATGAATACACGACGATAGTCACAATCCAATGCATAGGTCCATAATCAAGGTCTCGTATATTTCTCTCTAAAATTCTAGAGTGAGAAAGTGAATGTGAGAATGAAAGTTTGAAGTGTGAAGTCTTGAATACAAAGTCTCAAGCCCCTTATTTATAGAGGTCAAGAGACCCCCTTGATCTAGCCACCAGTCCAAGGCCCTTGCAGAGTCCCACAGAAAGTTAAGAAACGCAGAGGACCTGACAGTGGAGGGGAAGACCCAAAGCCCAACTACTAGGTAGATTAGGCACGATGCCCTCTGAAGACCCGCTCTCATCTCAGAGTGACCCGGGGGTCATAGTCTCTTAGGGTGCCGAAGAAAACTCCCAGTGCCAGAGCACATAGGCTAATCATGCAGACATCCTGGCAGATATAGTGTCTTGAAAGAGTCACCTATCCCGCGGGTGAGTCCTTGTACTTGAGAACTTAAAGCGCGCCAATGTAGTGTCCCGGAAGAGTCGCCTACCTGACGGACCGAGTAGCATCCCTAAGGAGCCGCCTACTTAGCAAAAAGGGAGTCTTCGTACTAGATCAATTGGAGTTCCCTGGCAGAGATATTGTCCCAGAGGTGTCTTCTATCCCCGCAAGGTAAGTCCTTATGCTAGAGCACTCAGAGTGCTCAAAGGTAGTGTGTCAAGGAGTCGTCTACCTGGAGGATCCGTTTACCTGGCAGAAGGGGAGTCTTCATGCAGAAGCACTTGGAGCTCCCTGGTGGAGATAGTGTCTCGAAAGAGTCGTCTATCCCCGCAAGATGCTAGACACTTTTGAGAGTAGATCAAAGCATGTTCTACGACCAAGGCAAGGCGACCATGGTGTGGTGAAAGGATGGGCCTATGCAAGGGCACAGTTGTGTGACAGGATGCCAAAGGGCTCGACTGTATTAGCAGTGCGGCGCATGGGCGTGGGGGACAGTATCTGATACTAGTGGCATGGTATTGTGATAGAGAGTGTGGGGGCGTGACTGTATTAGCAGCGTAATGGAGTGTGTGCAGTGCCGAGGAATATGACATGGAAATGACATACGGGTGTGGTGACGGCTGTCATAAAGTTGGGCATCGTGCCGGGGGCACGTGACACAGAGACAGAGTTTGGTGTGGCAAAAGGGGTCACAGAATTGGTGCGAGGGCACTGGCGATGGGTGACAGGCGTCACAAGGTTGGCACACAAGCATAGGCGACAGGGGTTACAGAATCGACGTTCAGGCTCAGACGATGAGGGTAGGGAGTTGGTGCATGGGGCACTAGCAACGGGAAACATGAAGTTGGCACGCGAATGTGGGTGACGCACTTCATGAAGGCGGCGCTCGAACACAAGTGACGAGGGTCATGGAGTTATGTGTGGGACACGAGTGACGGACGTCATGGAGTCAGCGCGCAGGCGTGGACGATGGGCATTGCAGAGGTAACACTCGAGCGTGGGTGATGGGGGTCACAAAGCCAGTGCACGAGCCCGAGCAACGTGTGTCGTGGTCGAATTGTGCTCAACCATCTGACTGGGGCAGGATGGCCGACCAATATAGCCATCCAATCGAGATAGGCCGACCATGGTCACCAAACGGGATAGCAAGGATCCAAATGTGTATAGCCAGGATAGGATAGTAACATAAGCCCCATTCATGTAGTATACGCGGAGGGTCAACATGGCCATGTAGTGCATGCATATTCGCAAGTTTATACTTAGAAGAATTTTTATTGTTTGTTGGGCAGAGAGTCGCTGGCATCACCTACTGAAGCCTGGGGATGTTTGGGCATCAAAGTGGAGGCACAACGATAGGGGTAAGGGTATGGTTGGGCATCATAATACCAGGCACAATGATGGGCACAAAATAATGAATGGGGAGATATGTGGCTCAAGTTACCTTGCTCACCACCTGCCAAGTACGTGGGTGTTGCGGGGAAACACAGGGCACAGCAAAGGCACAATGATAGGCATGGGAGCGTGATCTAGTGTCACATCACATGGCCGTAGTGACAGGTGCAGGAGCGTGATAGCGAGCACAGGGGCACGACGATGGGCTCTAAATTATGAACGGGGGGAGTAAGTGGTTTGAGCCACCTCATGCACCACCTACTAAAGTCTGGGCACAGTCGGACATCGTGCCTTAATGGTGAGCGACAGGTGTGGGGGCACGGTCGATGTAAATTTGGTCAAAATTGTAAAAAATCTTCTTAAGTGTTGAAGAGTGATAAAATGGGTAAGGGAAGGAGTGACATAAAAGGTTGCGCGCGAGGAGCACGTTGTGTCTTCACAATTAGTTTTTTTTGTGAAAATGGTAGCGATGATTGATGGAAGGTGTTGGTGATCGCTGTTTGGCGAGGTGGGTAGAGAAGGCCAAAGGTCGAAATGGGAGAGTGAAGGTAGGCTGGAGTGTGTGGGTTGGCAATCGATATGGGTCGGCAGAAAAGAAGAGGCCAACCGAAGGGATGGGTTATTGTCCCCGGGGGGGAGGGGGCTAAGGGGTAGGTCAAAGGGGGTCAACAAAAAGGAGTCGGCCAGCCCAGGGGATAAAAAGAGGGTCATCGGCCATAGCGGTTGGCTGTGGTTAGGGTTGGGGAGGCCGAATAAGTTTTTAGGCCAAAGGTTAAGGCCTTAGGTAGGTAGCCAAGGGTGGGGGAGGTCGAAGTGGGTTGGCCAAGGTGAAAGGGGGAATGATCCGAGGGTGGTAGAGATCGAAAGAGGGGCCTTGGAGTGAGGGAGGTCGAATGAGGGTGGCAAAGTGGAAGAGGGGAAGGGGCAAAGTATGGTGGAGGCCCAAGGAAGGGCCTTGGAGTGAGGGAGGTTGAAAGGGTGGTGGAGGCCCAAGTGGAGAGCTTGGGGGGGAAGAGGGATGGAGGCCGAAGTGGCTGAAGTTGGAAGGGAAGAGGGGGACAAAGGTGTGGCTTGTGGTAGGAGAGGTCAAAGGGGTGGAGAGGGTCGGCCTTGGGGTCCACGAGGGGGTTAGTCTCTGCCTCGGGGTTGTTGAGGGGGGGTCGACCTTACTTGGGGAAAGGGAGAAGAGAAGAAAAAGTGGCGCAACTGCTACTGGTGGCAAGGGGGAGAAGATAAAGGGAGAAAGGTAGGGGATTGCCAGCGACAGGAAGGACGACGCCGGCCGGGGGGCTGCGGGCGTGAAATAGTGAAGCCGAAGGGGCTGGAATTAGGGTTTTTGTATGGGTGGGTTGGGTATTTGGTTGGGTATGGGTCGGTTTAGGGTAACTAGGTAGGTAGGGTTCCTTAAAGAAAGAAGAAAGTGGGTCGACATGGGTTGGCCCCAGTTCGGCCTCTCGAGGCACGGAAGCGGGTCTGCCCAAGGATTTTGCATCCAAAATACAAAATTGATTTTTTTTAACCCTAAGGAGGAAGAGAGAAGGGTGGGGTGGGGGGATGAAAATTTTTCTAAGTGTAGGAAAGAGGATTAGAGGGGTGGTGGGAGGGGCTACATGAAAGGAAAATTTTTAAAATTTTATCTAAGTCTCAGAAAGGAGAGATTGGAGTTTGGGCAAGGGTGCCGAGGGAGACCGCTGAGGGTGGTGACCTAACCACAAACAAAAAAAAATTAAAAGTTCAAAAAGTGTGTTAGTGGGGGTCGGGGTACATGAGAGAAAAAAAATTTCTAAGTCCTAAAAGAAGGAGAGAAGGGAGCTCGAGCAAGTATGTTGAGGGGGATGCTGGAGGGTGGTAACCAGGCTTGGGATGGCGGTCTAACATTGATTACCAGCTGAGTCACAGAATTAAGTGAGGTCCAGCGAGACGTGTTGCGTGCATGCCCACGTAGTCACATGGCCTGAGGGGATGTCGGCTAACCAATTTGAGACTTAGTAGCGTGGCTTAAGCCACCCTGTGTACCACGTACCAAGTCATTGTGCAATGTGAAATGGAGAATGAGATACCTGGCCTGCTTGAGGATAGGGAAGGGGTGAAGCCCCTAAGGGAGTAAGATATAGAGTCAAGTGTTCTGCGAGTAGACTTGTGCAAGAGCAATTGTAGCTTGAAAATTGTCTAACTCTGAAAAAAAATAACTTAATTGATAACAAAGGTAGGCAACATGCCTTGTACATGGGGATTGAGTATATTGAGACTTGGAAATGAAGGCAAAGTTACAAGTTTGAAAAATGCACTAGGGCAGGCCAGAACTTGGGCAAGTGCGGCACAGATCCCGCACTTAGAGTTTGAGCGAGTTTGAGCTCGCCTGATGCAATCTTGTCAGTGAAGATGAACTTGAGGCTCGTGCACCACTTGAGGCCGGGAGTAGCAGTCCAATTATAGGGGCAGTAGTTGGGATGTGCTAAGTCTGCCGAGGTAGGCTCAGATTTGGCATCTGGAAAGGTTTATGGAATTTTTGTTGATCCAAGTCTCAAAGAGAACTCTGATTGTCCTCAAGTAGCATATGTATTCTGTGGCAGGCGTTGACTGCCTTTTTCTGTTAGGGCACTCGTCCTCTCCTTGAGATCGGTGCTTGCAGCTGTTTTCATTGTCACTGGCTGCTTCCACCATCACAGTATAAACAATCTGAGTTTGGGGCTTTGTGGTCTTTAATGGACCAACCAAATCATAGGTGCGTCGTGTAGCTTCCTTGAGATGTCCTCAAGAACAAAGCTAGAGGTTTTTAAGGTAAACATTGTAGGTGTTTTTCATGTTCTTAATGCAAATAGGTACAAAGGTATCATCCTTGCTGAAGTCAATGCACTCCAAGCACTTGTGATGAAATCGTGTGACATAGGCATTGAGGTCTTCCTCGGGGTTCTGGCAGATTCCAGCAATGTCAACGATGATCACACGCTATGTTTCATAGTGAAACTTGTCAAGGAAGATGGACCATGTCAAACCAGGAGTGGATAGTACAGTTAGGGATCTGGTGGTATTAAGAGTAGGCGAGGCAGTCAAGGTCTTGTGAAATTCCCGAAGCTTAAAAGTATCGTCTTCCCCGCAATGCTCTAGGGAGCCAGCAAAACAAGTGAGATGCTCGTGGGCGGTGCCCTCTTTGCCGTTGAACAGGGTGAAGGTTGGTTGCTTGTACTTGATAGGATAGGGCTTGGTATCGAGGTCACCAAAGTAGGGAGCATGGCCAGATAGTTAAAGGGGGAGTGTGGTAAGGATGACTGCTTGGGATGGCAGAGGATGGTGTCAAGGTCATGCTTATTGACATATGAAACAGGATAGGGTTTGTGTCCGGTGGGGATGATCCTAGCACCTAAACCCCCGGACGGAGCAACCTGAGGCATCGAATGCATGACAATGGTAAAGAAGGGTTAGTAGTAGAGAGCAGATTGGGCATGGTTTGCACAAAGGTAGTGCCAGTAACAGAAGGTCAGCCATCAGGAAGGGTCGACTGGAGCAAGTCGGGTATATGACTTGTGTTCAGGTGTCAGTTGGTCATGCTAAGGTTGGTTCCATCTCAATTGAGTCGTGAGTCTACGAAGTACTCCGAACAGGGGTAATGCATGGCGCTGCAGGTTGAGGTGTCAGGAGTCTTAATGTCGAGGGCCCGAAAGACTAAGGCAGTGGTGGTCACGACACTTGGACCTGGGTAGTGTCCAGAACTAGCCCAGGCCCTGAAGGCTGGATCTAAGTAGGAGGGGCCAACCCCAGAGCTTGGGATGACACGGGGTGAGCAGCAGGCACGGGAATGAAAGCTCTAAGGCCACGAGAAGTTGACAACTGTGAATTCGACTTGGATTGATTTTTGCATTTCTAATATCACGGCCATGAAAGATGATTGGGAGACTTGGAATTCAGTGATGGTAAGAGCGAGGCGTTGTATTGTGGCATTGACGATCACGGCCACATTGGGTGCATCTATCTCAGGGAGAGCCTAAAATTGTTGTGGTTGGTTTCCTCGTGGCCCTTGAGGTGGTGCTCCTCTTGGATGACTGGGTTGAGGCTGTGGCTGGTAGACTTGGTAGCCCTGCATTGCTGAGGTATGGTTGGTTGGGTGTGTCAGATAAGGGACGAACTGCACTGCGATGCTCACCTTCGCAACAATGTTGCCAAAATAATGCTAAGGAAGGTGAGTTCGTAGTCGTCGTGGAGGTACCACAAGGAATGCAGTCCGAGTTAGATGTCAAGTATGTTGATGTGGGACACAGCAAGGATGGAGAAAGGACAACAACCAAAGGCTTCCCAAACAGAGCCTGAGGATGGCAGTGATGTGAGGGCGATGGCGCAAGGTGAATACACGACCACAGTCACAATCCGATGCTTAGGTCCAGAGTCAAGGTCATGTATGGTTCTCTCATTAGACTTCTAAAGTGAGAAAGTGAATGTGAGAATGAAAGTCTGAAGTGTGAAGTCCTGAAAACGAATTCTCAAGGCCCTTATTTATAAAGATTAGGATTATGATGATGTCATCAACTAACATGTGGCGCTCCTTAGGAGTGACACGTCACCAAGGGATCCATAAGTGTTGGTGCTCCACGTACTGTCAGATCCCATATTCACTTGCCTGCCCCGCACAATATCACCTTGTCTGTCTGGAAATACTAGCCCACACAGCATCAGTATCACCAAAGAGCCTCCTTGATCTAGCCACCAGTCCAAGGCCTTTTTTGCAGAGTCCCAGAGGGCGTCAAAAGACGCTAAGGACCTAGCAACAGCGGGGAAGACCCAACGCTCAATTGTTAGGGAGACTAGGCTCAATGCCCTTTAGAGACCTGCTCCCATCTCGGAGTAACCAGGGGATCATAGTCCCTCGGGATGCTGATGAAAGCCCCCAGTTTGGGAGCACGTAAGCTAATCACGTAGACGCCCAGGCGGAGATAGTGTCCCGGAGGAGTCGTCTATCCCACAGGAGAGTCCTTGTGCCGAAGCACTTGGAGCGCATCAATGTAATGTTCTGGAGAAGTCGCCTACCCGACGGGCCAAGGTAGCATCCAGGACGACCCATCTATCTGGTGGAAGGTGAGTCTTCATGCCGGAGCACTTGGGGCTTCCTGGCAGAGATAGTGTCCTGGAGGAGTCGCCTATCCCCACAGGATGAGTCCTTATGCCGGAGCACTCAGAGCGTGCCAAGGTAGTGTCCCAAGAGAGTCGTCAACCTAACGGACCGAGCTAGCATCCAGGAGGATCCATCTACCTGGCGGAAAAGGAGTCTTCATGCCGGAGCACTTGAAGCTCTCTGACGGAGAGAGTGTCCCGGATGAGTCACATATCCCCCAGGATGTTGCACACTTCGGGGAGTGGGTCAAAGCATGTTCTGCGACCAAGACAAGGTGCGCATGGTGTGGCGAAAGGATGGACCAACGCCGGGGCAAGGTAGGATGCCAGGGGGAGCGACTGTATTAGTGGCGTGGTGCATGGACGTGGCGGACTGTGTGTGATGTCGGCAGCATGGTATTGTGACAGATAGCCCGGAGACGCGACTGTATAAGCAGCGCGGCGCATGGGCACGACAGAGTGTCTGCAGTGTCTGGGCCACGTGACATTGAAACAGCACATGGCGACGGGTGTTGTAGAGTCGGGCGTCGTGTCAAGGCACGCAACACGGAGACAGCGCTCAGGCGTGAGCAACCGGGGGTCGCGAAGTCGGCTCTCCGGCGATCGGCATCTTGGAGGCAACGAGTGAGGCGACAAGCGTCGTGGAGGCAGTGCTCAGGTGCAGGCGACAAGGGTCGCAGAGCCGGCGGGCGAGCATGCGCGTCGGGTGTCGCGGTCGAATTGTGCTCAGCTGGCCGGGGCAGCCTACCGACCGGAGTCTCCAGACGGGATAGCAGACTTCCAAGTGTGCATAGGCAAGATGGGATAGCAACAAACATATTTTTGAGTTTGACAGTAAAATTATTTAAACACACTCAAACTTGTTTGTGTACTCTCGTTAAAGTACGGTTAACATCAGAAACAAGAATGAGACCGGGCGAAGAACCTCGTGAGCAATGGCACTATGGAAAACCTTGATATCCAACGTGTTTTCCATAGCTGATCTTGGATGTTCCGTTGGTCCAAACACATTTTCATGTGTCCAAACCACAACAGAAGCTGTGCATCTCAAATGCGAAGCTCAAAGCCCCGAGTCAGAAGTAATAATTCTTAATCGTACTTGTTAAAAAGCTCATGTGTCCAAACCACAACACATTTTCATGCACTCTTCTTTTGCTCTCAGTGCAGATCTTTGAGGTTTTGGAAGATGCATTAAGGGATCTGGTTAAGGAGGTAATTAAAAAGATGAATTTTTTTTTTAACAAGTAATAATTCTTAGTCGTACTTGTTACATTGTCGGCAAGTGGGTGAGGCCAAGAACGAGGTCGGGATATTTTAATCTCAACGCAAAAAAGTTGTCAAACTTAAGGTGGGCTTTGTGAATCACTGATGTTTAGTGGTGGAGTCACGCGTCCATTTGTTAACGACTCCAGAAATCCACGCAACAAGTTCGATTGTCAGTTACACACGTAGATTAATATGGCAACATTCTCCGGTATTGCTCAAAGTCAACCATGCTAGATATCTCGAACTACTACTGAGGTAGATCCGCCATGGAAGATAGATTCAACCGATATCTAGGCCCCTTTAACGACTCTAGATGTCTTACGCTGTCCAATTCCTCTCTTAACACTTTCTTCGGGGGAATTAAAGTTTGATACTGGGATTCGCCTAACACCAGTCACTTGATCATAACCACCAGTATCTGGATTGCAGGGTTTGGCAAGTGAGGCACTTGTGGACTCGTTCAATCTCCCCATTTACGTCCCAGATTCCTTTGAAGTGAAAAGAGAGATCTCAATCAACAAGCATATAAAACTTCTGAATATCGAAGAAATTCACTACCCACCTTCAAATGCTGACCGGTGCTCGCTCGAGCCGCTCCGCCCTGCAGTCGGCACATAAACGCCGCAATGGAAGGCTTGTTGAGCAAACACTTCGGATCTCGAGTCATGGATCAACTCTTTGAAAGATACACGGGGAAGCTTGCAGTATTCTCCAAGATGCCATACTTCCTTCGTGTTGAAAAGACGGAAAATTTATTTATAATCGTCAAAGTGCAATGACATTAATCTAGCAGACGAAAATTGCTTCACGAATTTTCTATTCACAAGGAGGATTCTTTCTTCCTGCAACCTTCAACTCTATAAAGAACATCCATGCACGTTATAAAGAAGCTACGGAAAGATGCCAGTAAACCTCGGGAATATAACAGTACAGCTGCAAATAGCTAGTGAATAATTTATTTTTCGAATATATGCGCAATCTGTTTCTTAAACACGTGAATTAAGAAGTTTAGAAATGCCATATACAGGTAAATTAGCAGAGCTCTGTACTGTTATATTGCACAAACCAATGGAAAGATAGATGTCAAAGAAGAGATCTATCTGAACACAATCCATTCAACTGGGAATAAAAAAGCGAATGATAGACAAATAAGCACAACTATATGGCAAAGAAAAAATTGATGAAATATATGGCAAAAAGAAAATCAGGTCAACTATTGGGGTCTATAATAACCACTCTGGTGGGGAGGAGGATATGGAGATGGAACGGTGTAAGGAGGCCGAGGAAGAGATCCGGGTTGTTGACCCTGTGGCGCATTGTAGTATGGACCGCGCCACCCTGGATAAGCAGGTTGGCCATACTCATGGTTCGATCCTGGCTGCTGTTGGCTCTGCTGGGGCGGGTACGGTGATCCACCTGCAGCTGGCACATGGTATGGAGGTGGTGGCTGCTGAGGGGCATAAGAAGGAGGGGCTTGAGAATAACCAGGCTGCTGAGCGGGTTGCTGGTAGTAAGGTGTTTGGGGGAAAGGATTGGGCACATTTCCAGGGTCTGTTTGCTGTTGTGAAGAGTTTCTCTGTACTTGATGAGGCTGTCCCACCGGAGGGTAATTGTAAGCACCCGAGTTCTTACTCCGTACATCCTGAAAACTGAGACCTGCCATCTTTCTCTGTACTTCCTCTATCATTTCTCGGCACTGAATGTTTCTTGTCATTATGAAATCACTGCACTGCTGCTTCACATTTGTGATTGCATCCTGTTTAACAAAGCAAAGAAAATTAAGAGTGGAGAAGTTTTAGGACAAAGGGAAAAAAAATAACATGGCAATTATAATGAACTCCAGTGAGCAAGTCGAACGGTAATCAAAACAACTACACAAGGGAATATCTGTAGCCCCACACATGCATGAAAAAGTTAATGAAATTTAAGGGAGTGGTGACAATGCACTTCATCAGTACGCTGAAATTTATCAATCATACATGAAAAATGGGTAACTTGTTACTTGCGTAAAACGTTCGACTGCAAGTGTTATACCTGAAGAGTAATATAGAACTTCAGTCCTTCGTTTATGTTCTCTTTAATTTCTCGAAACTTTGCTATTGCAGCTTCAATCTGCTTGTAGCTCTTCTCACAAGATGCTGAAAAATTGAGAAGTAAACCAAACAAAAAGATGTTCAAAGGAGCAAAATAAATATGCTTGGAGCAGCAAAACTCGTAGAAAGCACTGTATGATTAAATAAATCACGCATTAAAACAGAACTCGTAGAAAGCATTGTATGCACCATGTGTCATTTCAGCATGCCAATAACCATGTGTCAGCAGCTCAAGGTGGGGGGTGAAGTGTCTAGAATGTTTATAATTCTTGGCACAACACTCTAGTTATTTGTATACGCAAGCATAATAAAGACCAAGCTGCCAGCGAATATTATCACCATAAGAACCAACCCATTTGACTCTCATGAATCTTTTTACTCAAACTACAACTCTCGAATATAAACTTTTTAAACCCCCAAAGGAGACTGAATAATATACTAAGCACACTATTCCAACTTCCAAGTCATTTAATAAGATTTACTTTCTTGAAACCAATCGTGATTACATAGAAAAAGCAGCTTTAAAATTTCTAACTAGCAATGAAAAAAATAAGAGAAAAAAGGAAGGAAATTTCAAGAGTACATATAGACTTTAAAATAAAGAAACTATCAAATGTAAGACAAAAATCACCTCTATAATCTTCAATATTAAACACAGCAGCAAACTCATCGTTTTGAGCCTGTAAACAAGAGAAAAATCACCTTAGAAACAAAAGATCTCTCCAACAGAATTATTTTGCATGATATGGTTAAAATAGTAACAGGATCAAAACTAACTATTTAACAAAAGTGTATCAATGAAGATAGAACGAGATGAACTATAAAGCATTTGACATGAACTTCAAGGATGAAATTGATATCAACCAGATAAAATTCGAAAGGGCATCATGTATAAGGATCCAATCACTGAACGAAAGAATTTCCGATATAAAGATGCTCATTTCTATCAACCTAAGAAGGTTCCAAATGGCAATGAAGCACTGATCTCTTGATTTCAAAGCACAGTGCCAATATGGTCTGGTAAGTGGCATAGTCAGTCAGCTCCGACATAAGCCATATTCAGAAATGACACACTAGGTAACTTATGATGTTGAATCTCCAAACATTTAAATAACTTATGATGAGTTGTCCAAAATTCACCAAGCTATTAATTTAACATATGATGCCACAACTAAGGCTATGATTGAACAGCTTCTCATTGTTTCATTTTCCCAATTTAAAAAGAGGAAAGATGCCTTTTTGTTTTTGTTACCATTAAAGCATCAAAGTAAACTACGAAAAACTGACTATATCTTAAAATACTCCATGTTGTTTATATATAATTTTCCACCAAATTTTCATTGTTAAAATATTTAAAGAGAAGTCCAAGAAGGTCGATGGTATATTATTAATGACTTGATGAAAAATGTTTTGACAAAGATAACTTTGGTGTTCCCAGACCAGAATATGAAAATGGTGAACAATCAAATTTTGTTGGAAACGCCAAAAAATAAAACAATGAAAATGCTATCCAAACATAGCCAATATTGGCTAACAAATGCAGGCATCACAGAAACTTCTCCTACAATGGCCACTATAACAAAATAATTGCTTCCAGTTGTATACGTTCTCATTGCAACAAAGACTATACAGTTTACAACGAGTTAAGTAGCAGACAACACACCAATTATCCTTCTAACAGAATCATCAGCTCAAAGATAATATTTACAACGAAGCACCAAAGTTAAACTGCCGCAGATAAGATCCCAATATCTACATTTTTCAATTGGACTTCCTATACCTGTTCATAGATGCTTGTGAAACCTATTAAAAGCAATAAAGTTATGATGCAAACCTTCCACGCGATAATCAAATCACAGGCCATCCAATCAAAGTACCCTCTTAAGTAAAACCATGACTTAAGAGACTTTAACTGAGCCCTGCTTGCAAGCACGCAGTTAAGTTTTTCCATAAAGAGCAAGAATACAGACCTGAATTTGCAGCAATAACTGTTCTTGTGCCTCAATATTGTGAGCTATATCCTCACATATGGGATCATACTTAGCTATCTCCTTTCTAAAAAGATCTTCATAGGAGCCCGTGGACGTCATCAGCTTCGGCAGTATATCATCCTGAAGCCAAGCCCAACCAGGTGGACACAGAACATGAGAAATAGAAGTCAATAAATAATACTTACTAGAATGAAAAATTGCAGATACGCACAATTACTTGCATTATCCTATTAAAAGCAATAGACCAAAGCACAAAACAGAACAAGATTCAAAACTACATCCATGAGGATCACGACAGCTTGATAGTAAGGACTAAGGGGTAGAAGGAAAAGTTGAAGCAAATTACGAAATCACTATCGTAAAGTTCAGGGGATGTAAACATATGGGCAGACATGGTAAAAAATGTACTAGAGAATTTATCTCCCATATACAAATAAAGTTCGTGATCAAGAATAGAATCAAAGTGGATAGCATGCAGCGGTGTGTGTGCACCTGACTGGGCTTGAAGGGAAACATAACATCGAAAGCTTATTTGTTCCATGTGCACAAATCTGCACCCCAGTTTCCGGTTAGTGAATGCCAATTATTTCTATCTAATTACCAAGCAACATTACATATACTCCTAGATCCTCAGTTCTACGAGGAGAGTAAGACAAAAAGCTTATAATCAGTAAATTATTGACAAACTGAAAAACGTTTGGCACACACTCCAAAAGAATTATAAAGCTAACAAAGACGCAATGAAATTAAATCAAGCACCCAACTTTGCAGGTATCAACAGAAGCATAAGAATTATAACGTTTGAAAGTTCTGCAACTCAAGGCCATTCATATAGCAGGTTGATGAAATTGAAAGGACTAACACAAGAATCTATAATCAACCATCATCAGCACCAAGCTCATCCCAACAGCATGCAAGAACTAAGCTACTAATAAACATCCTAAATACATTAAGCACACCTTCCTCTTCATGTCTTTAAGCATGTCTTCAAGACCTGCCCTCTGAGCACCAAGAGTCTCCAATTGCCGCTGCAAAGATACGCGAGGAAGGTCAAAAAGACTCTCCAAGTTACGCTTCAGAAAATTTTTGAATCTGCTCATAACATCAGATAAGAACGCTCCTTTCCCTTAATAGCATAATATAAAGCTAAAAAGAGCGCCATTAGGTGGAAGAGTCATCATATGCGAGTGGGAAAATACGTCATAACTTACAACAATGGAAACATGCTTGCACACACAATGATGTAGTGACCTTACCTTTTCCTGATCCCAATCATCCCATAGTGGGTGAGTAAATGTATGCCCACTCGAGGAATACGAAGCAAAACCAGAAATCATGGGTTTAACTGAACACCCATTGTACAAAACAAAGGTCACTGCAACACCTCACCTGACTACATCTCCCCTCTATGAAAAACAAAAAACAATCACAAAATATGTGAAAGCTGCCTTCAAGGCTCAATATAATGATATTTTTAATTTCCATTGTATAAACTTCAAATGTCTTAAGCAGCATTTCTAGTAGTTAAATATCAGAAGTATCACCTACTGGGAATCATGTTGCTAAACTCAAAATCACACGCAGAAACCACGGATAACTGCAGCAGATGATTATTAATTAAGAATGGCTATGAGAAGCAACACCAACTTAATGTGGGATTAACAGAAAAATATGATCTCCTTATCACAGTGATGGAAAATATTTTAGAGCAACGACCATGTCTTTATGTATTGCTTCTAACCAAGTGTGTAATGTAGTACAATCATTTCCTGAAAACCCAACAAATTTTTCAAAAACTTTAGCAAATCTCAACCAAGGGAACGTTTCAAATTCAAAAGCATTTTGTTTACTCCATCCGTCCTTCAAAACAGATTTAATTCTAAATTAAAGATATCCCGGCAATTCCAGGTTAAAAATGTAAATCTGGTGAAACTACTAAGAAATTTAAACGATGTCCCTTTCAAGAGTACATGTCACTCGCACAAAATCCACAAATCAACATGCACAACAACAATGTAAAAATGTACACTTGAATTTCCAGTAGTCCTCCCTCCGACCCCTCCTTAGTCCTCCCTCGAACCCCTCCTCTTCCAGAAAAAAGGTTCAATGCATTCTTCAACTAAAATATGATTGGAAAGGGCAGGTGGGTGGGTTGGGATGGGGCAGGGAGCAACACGGAAGGAAGAAATCACAATCTAATTCTTGTTCATTGCATGTCACCCAGGAATTGATCAATAAGGCTTATTAATAGCTACACAATATGCAGTTTAAGATTTCAATGAAGATAATTACCAAGCTCTGCTTCAAAGCCCCCACTATAGCATCTTCATTGGCATCTAAAGACATTATTGGCCTTGCCAGGGTTGGAAGGGCAGATTCTATCTGGAAAAGAAAAAAAAATAAACATAAGGATTGTGTGCAGAAGTATACAGATTGAGTCTCTCAATTATACTTAATTAAAATGAACACGAAAAATAAAGGAAACATGAAACTTAAGCTATACCATATAATAATAACTCAAGAAACTCTCTAATCAAAATGAAGAAGACGCTTATGAAAATTTTCTTGCCACGAAAATGCAACCTTCTTTTTATTCCATTTTATCGAACCAATACCGTCACTTAGATGCACGATTTACCAAAGCTTACCGGATGACGGTCAAGGATTGACATAAGTGCTGAATGATCTCTCACAGAACGCTCAATCCTAGCATCACTTTCTGCGGCTTGCTTCAAATTAGCTGCAAATCTATTTAACCTATCCTGCAAGTTCTTTGTTAGGGTACTAGATTGAGGCCTGGTCCACCGTGTTCCAAATTGGCTTCTAAATTGTGCATCTTCTGTTGCTTCTTTCTGCAAGAGCTCCTCCGTCTGGACCAGCAATTCCTGGTTTACCCTCCTCAGATCTCTAAGTTGCTGCAACTCAGCATCCAAACCAGCTGGGCCTCCACTAATTTGTACTGCCTCGACATCTTCTTTCAGAGCTGTCGGCAGGAGGGCATTGCCTTCCAGAGAAAGAATCGAATCAGGCAAGTCCATTTCCTTGAGCCTCACTCGGGTAAGTTCACTCCCTTGTTGCAGTTTCTCAGCTTGTGTTCTGATGATCCCATCAACCATTTCTGTGTACCTAGAAAGAGCCTTTGCACTGTTGTCAGGAACAAGACTTGCAAACATCTTTTCCTTGCTAGCATCCAAAACCTCACTCATTGGCATAGACTTGACCATCGAGAATGCAGGAAGTGGTGGTAAAGCACTAGCAGGAGGAACTCTCATGAGATAAACTCTATCATTCTCCTTCATAGCTCTCTCCAGGTTACGACTGATATTCGCTTCTAACTTGTTCATTGCATCCAATATCTGCTGTGCAGCTCCCTTTGAGGATGATTTCTTTGCCTCGGATAAAGCACTGGCCCCACTCTTCAATCTTGCAATTTCCTCAGCGATCTCTTCTTTTTCATGAAGCTCTAAACTATACCTATAGCAAGCCTCTGCATAAAACAAGGCTGCCTTTAGCTGAACATGAGAAAGCCATCCCTTGTCAAAGTGCTGGTTGAGAGGTGCAACACTAAGTGCTGCCAAAGCTTCCTCGTAGTAGACCCCCACCTGTAATCAAATTCATTTTAAAGCATTTCATAAAGTAGCCGCAACAACTGCTAACTACAATTGTTTAACCAAACACCCACTGAGGCCGATAAAGCATAAAACATGCATACAACTTTACACTAGTTAAGGCCATAAAATGTGCATCAATGAGCTTACATAACACTTTAAGCTAGTTATTGGTCATGGCCTTTTCCATTTGCCAAACTCGTATTTCATTGATAAGTATCCGCCCACAACATACTCGTATTTCCATTCAGTCACAGTTCCTATAAATCGGCAGAGACACTGATAGTTTCATTAAACACAGAACTCAGCTGATCTCGCCAAACTCAAATAATTTGTTTGGTTAAGTGAAGGAACAAAGGAAAGGGACAATATCCACCACCTCCTTTATCCCATTGTTCCCATCTTCTCTTTTCTTCATTTTCCACTTCATTTTATATTCATTTCCCCACTACTACACACATAGTTCACTCAGATACACAAACAGTAGGTTCCCATTCCATCATGCTCAAGTTATAACAATCACATGTCCCTAAAACCCATACCCATTATCACAAACTTCAAAACAGATAATCAGCAAATCCACAGCACACACATATACATCCACTACACGAATTGCAAAACAACACATAATTTCGCACCTGTCTGGCGATCTTCGCGCAAGCCCCCGGAGTGCTCCCTTTTGCAATCGAGTTCTCAAACACACACTCCTGGGCCTGCGCCAGCATCAGCCGCTCCAGCATCCCCGCGCACTCCACAGACACATCCACCGTCGTGGAGCTCCCCATGGACGCCTTCATCGACGAATTGTCCCTCAGGTACGCAAACGCCCCCGCGGCCGCTATAAAGGCCTGTACCGCCTGCCTCCTCCCCTCCACCGACGCGCGATCAAACCCTAGTCCCATCTGACTCCACACAGCCCCCAAATTAAACACCACCGCCGCCTTCTCCAGATGTATATTCTGCTGCGACGCCTTCTGCTTGTTCTTAAAAGCGTCGTGCCAGACAAACGTCACCGTATTGATGTGGTCCTTATCGGGGGAGATTGGGAAGCGGGACTCGACGGCGGTGAGGGCCTTGTGGTAGTTCTGGAGGAGGTCGCGGCGGTGGGGGAGGGTGTCGGTGGCGGAGGTGGCGGAGGAGCGGAGGTCGTTGAGGGTTTGGAGGTCGTCGTCGAGATTGGCGGCCTCTCTTTCGGAGTAGGTGAAGGCGATGTAGTTGCGGAGGGGGCGGTAGAGGTCGAGCGGGGTGGTCTTCTTCTCGTGGATGGCGAGCATGATGTTGGGCGTCGCCGCCGTTGACGACGGAGTAGACATGGTGGCTGGTGTTGGGGGGGATCAGTGGAGTGAGGGGATTCGGTTTTGGATCGGTGGAAGATGGTCGGACATAGAGGCGTGGTCAATGGGGTTAATACAATTGTGTAGACAACGTGTTTGTGTTGATTTTTCTGCCGTACCGTATATATTTCTTAGTTGGAAAGGAAGATGCGCGGGGTAGAGCTGGGTTCCCCACATACAGTGGTACGCTCTAATAATAATTGAAAGAAGGATTAACCATACCCATGGCTAAGGGTAATATATTTTAGTATCATGAAAATATATTTTATTAAATATGTTAACTTATTTTTCAGCTGTTTAAAATTTTCAATTTTATAAGTTTCAATTTTATAAGTTCAGAGGGTATGTTTGATAGCTAATTTTTGAAAACTCCAATTTTTTTTGGAGTGTTTGAGAAAGTCTTAGTTTTTAAAATTTTGGCAATACTTTTCAAAAACCAGATTTTCTAGTTTACAAAACCCAGTTTTCATGTGTTTGGTATGCCTCCTTTAATGAGGTTGAGGGATCAAGCCTCACTCGCAACTAAAAACGGGATATTTTAAGAATAATAAGTATATAAGTCTTCTAATTTTTAGGGTTTCCTTTTCTCTTTCATCGTCTGCACAACTCACCGCCTCCAAGACCCCATCTCTCACTACCTCGATCTTCCACCGCCTGCTTTGCCTGCACAACTCACCGCCTGCTTCGCCTCCATCTCCTTTCTTCAGTGGATCTACAGAGTAAATTGATATATTCATCGATATAATTTTGCCACTGCCCTCTATTCATCTTTAACGCCGTCAACGTCGTTCGAGAAACAAAAGTGTTTCCATCTTACGAGAAGACACAGATTGGTTGAGGGCCACAGCATTAGGCTACCCATCATAGATGACCATTTTTTGGAACCCGATTTGGTCTCTCTTGATTCGAGTTTTACACATTCACCAAATTATTCTCTTCATTATTCAAGTGTGATGAGTACGGTGGTGTCACTAGATTCTTGAGGGAGGAATAGAAGGAAGCTGCAGGTGACTGCGGAGAAATGGGAACAAGATTAATGTTCTGGGGAAGATCCAATGGTTTTGCCGATTGGTAAGATCCAAAGGTTTCATAAGCTGGTTCAGTGAAAGAAATTCTAGTTTGGATCGGAAGGGAGAGACTAGTGACGGCAATCGTGGATTTTCTTTATTACTAACTAATAGAGTATACGTGCAACGCACACGTAGGCATCTATCTTTATTAGGATAAATATATAATAATTATTTAAATGAAGAAATTTTTATGTTTGTATCTCATTTTGATAATTAAATCACAAACATTGTATGTACAAATTTGACTCCCGCGATATCAACTAAGATCAATACACTGCCAATGCAACAATTACAGAATTATAATCTAAGAGTTTCAACCAATTAACTAATGTCTAAAATTATCGCAACTTATTGATATAAAAATGTCTAATAGCTCTCATTCAGGTATATACATATGCCTTCAAAAGATCAATCAATATAAATACTTTTATGTTACAATGTGCTAAATCAAATAGCATAATCAAATATATGAATAATTTTTTAATTGTTGAAAGTAATTCTCAAGTAATGGCATCTCAATGTTCATTTTTTTTTATGGCTTGTCCCACAATGCTCATCACTCTAAAGTCATACTTATACCTTCTTTCGATACTTTTTATCTTTGATTTCCTTCATCTTTTTTTTCCCATCTTAATGGGGAAATTGGCCTTCCGGTGTATAACACCAACCTTATGAGACTTTTCAAGTGGTAATATTATTGAAGAAAGATATTTATGTTGAAGTAGCAATCTACCATTTTCTTGGATTCTATGAGCTTTAAATTGGTACATTCTTACCACTTGATTTTTGCAATATCCATATTTGTATAAAGTATTTTCCTTCTAGTGCGACAACACGGAACCTGTACGAAAATCTTTAATATCATTCTTCAATTCCTTCCCCCTGGGTGATGACAATAACCAAATAACAAAAATTGTAACTTAAAAGAAGCGAGCAATGGAATTCCTTAATTCAAGACATGTTTATATATCACAGAAGTGATTGAAGGATAAATTATTTTAGCTATACTTCGCAATTAACTAATCAAAAACAATACATGCCATCTTGCATTATTCAATATGGATGGATTAGATTCTACATGAGTTTGAAGCTTTAAAGTCAAACCAACTTGAACATTTGTAGATCCCATGACTCTAATGCCATCTAAAATCAAGTTGACAATTGCTCATAATTAATCTAACCTTTTATCAATGTATGTTAAACAAAACTCCTGACAAATATTTTAAATAAAAAGGAAAAAAGTGAAAATTTGTAATATTTATTCGAGAAATGAATTAAGAGCAAATCAAGACCTAAAGTAAACCCTAAACTCGCATGCATCTACCGTACTCCCAGATTCTTAAGAATAAATAGAGTCGGATTATAGATCTAGCGTAAATTATTGCATCAATTAAATGGAGCAATACATAGTTCATATGCAATATTATACACTATTTACCTATTTGTGAATATGAAAAGGTGACGTTACAATCAAATCTAAATAAAGCACCTTGAACTAAACTTAGATGAATATTCAGAGTAATACAACCTTCTAAATTCGATGATGAGGTACAAATATTTTGTGGACACCAAATATTCAGAATTGGAACGACATTTTAATTATCTCGCCATATAATGATAAAGATAAATAGTCGTTAGGTAAAACAAACCTCGTTGAAGATAGAAATGAAGAGTTGTTAATTATGGAGACAAATAATCATTAAGGAGGCAATTCAATGTTGTTTGCATTTATTAAGGAAGAAGTGGTGTAATAATGCTAAAAGGACATTGCAGTCATACATCCAATTTGTAAGGGTATTTGTGTCCAAAAAATGATTTACATTTATTCAGACTTTTAGTAGTAGTATAGATATAGATATAGATAACCAAGTCTCGGCAGTCCATCTCCTTTTATATAAAATATAGAAAACCCTAGCCCCTTTTCATCTCTCTCCTCATTCTCTTCTTCTCCTGTGGCGCCGCACCCCAAGCATGTCCACGTGGTTGGTCGCCTTCCGCCGTTGAGTCACCAATCGCTGGTTGCCGATCTCTTTTTGTTGTTCCATCATCGCCATTCGTCGTTGCTTCGGTCGTCGTCATTCGCTATCACTTCCGTCAACGCCATTCACCATCGCTTCCTTGAGACTAGTATCTCTTATTTTGCACTTTCAAAAACTAGAATTTCAATTGAGTATGAATGGGTTTTGGTACCAGTTTTATATGGTGATTGTGGTGTTATCAAGCACAAACCCGAGCATTGCAAGGCTGTGAAGAAGAAATCCAAGCATGTTTGGGTCCAAAATTGCAGGTAGGGATTGAAGTTTCTGATCAATTCGTCAATGCGATCATTTGGAAAACTGCGAATTGGATCAGGTTAGGGTCGAATTACCTAAAAGGCCATCGGATTGGGGATGGTATCATCATCTCCCAACCCGATGACAGGCGGATTCACATGTTTGGTGTGGCGGGGTGGGTTCGGATATAATGAAACCCGTATCTGACCCGTCCAATTGCCATCCTTAGGAGAGACCAGCCCCAATTTTGCTTATTTTTTTGTAATATTTGTTTAATTATGTAAAAATGTACCCAAAAAAACAAAAAACTCAAAGTGTTATTCTGTCAAACGTATTTGGAGAAAAAAATTCTGTCAAACATCTAATAGTTTTTTTACTAATAGAAAAAAAACAAAAGTCTTTTCAGTTTAAAAAAAATAAAATTACAAACTCTGTCAAACGCTACCTAAGTTTTAATTTTCTCAAATAGTCTATAGTCTATTACACATGTTAGTTCCTTCCTAACATAAAAGTGTAGATAATACTTTGTTGATTGTTAAACTTTATATTTTTTACTTATGGACAGTTGATAAAACTGAAATTTAAGTGCTAAAAATATATAAAGTACCGAATTGGTAAAATTGAAACCTTTAAGCGATTGAATTTTTACCGAAAATTAAGTTAGCTTGTTTTGGTAAAATAAAAGCAAATGTCTGAAAATTGTTCCACATAATTTTTTTTGGTTCAAAATTGTGTTGGTGGTGATGGTGGCAGTGTCGATGAAGTAATAGGTGGTGGTAGTGGTGGTGGCGGCGGCCGTAGCGATAGTGATACATGAAGAAGTAATGTTGGTAATTGTGGTAGTAGTTATAGGCGGTGACATGACGGTCATGTCGTCATGACAGTGGTTGTAGTGTTGTAGATATTTAGATGATTTTGACAGACTTGGATGTGGATGTGGTGACGGCGGCAATAGCATGGTGGAGATGGAGGTGTCCTTATGGTGGCAGTGGTGATAGTAATCGTTAGGTCGATAGTGATAATAAAAGAGAATAATGCTTGTAGTAGAAATTGTAATGTGACAGAGACCGCGTTGCCGCATCAAAAGATCTCTAGTTAAATAATACTAAGATGTATAATTGAATCACCTTCACGTGCATCCAATTATATTATATTAGTGAAAAAAGAAAATAGCCCTAACGCGTTTTCGGTGGTGGCTGGTCTATAAATACAAGCAATATACTGGCCTTCGTCGAAGCCTATAGAAAGCAGCAGCCGAGAAGGGCACAGAAAGGTCGAAGACTTCTGAGAGCTCGACGGAGGCCTTAGATCTATCTATCTCGTGTGTTCTCTTCTTTCGACAAGCTGCTCTGTTGTCCTCTGGCGCTCTCGTTTCTTCTTGCTATCGCTCTCTTTCTCGCGGTAGGTAGGTATTCGATCCCCTGTGTGCATCTAGGGTTTTCTTGATTGCCCCACTTTTGCCTAGGGTTAAAAGTGGTGGCGTCCTTGGTTAAAATCGTTTCCCACGAATGCTTTACAGAATTTGATATTCGCTTTGAACATAGTACGTGTGTTTGCAAATTTGAGATCATGTTGCCAGGGTTCTGTATTTGACGTAAATCGTGCTATTCCAGCTGCAGCGTGCATGTACTTTTTGTTTGTGGTCTTTTGGTTTTTGATTCTAGAGATCTCCGCTGTATGATAGCAACAACTATCGACTATTGCACCTTGTTAGATGCGCTTTACACCATATAAGTAGCTCGGTATGCATAATTAATGTTAAATTGATATACCTGTATGAAACAGAAAATTGGGTTTTGGCTGTTCGGTGCACCCTTTAGCGATCAAGTGTGTCCCCACTTGGTTAGAAAGGTCAAATTTGTCTCGTAGGCTAGTGTAAAACAGTCATTCGAATAAAAGTTTTTTCCTGTATACAAGTTCAGGTTTTACTTGGTGGCTTATTGAGATGTTGATTAATGTTATGGTTATCATAACTGTTATTTTGGTACTTAATCACTCTTTCTCCTGCTACCTTTTTATAACCAGTCGAAATAAAAAGTAATGACCTGTTTTTGCTCAATTTATTCCAGTTGCTATTCGGGTATTGTGGAGAGCGGAAAGCTTCTGTGGTTTTGGCTTGAAAGGCAGTTTGTGGTTTTGTGATTGGTTGGCTTTCATATCATATAAGGTAAGAAATCCAAACTAAATTTGATTTACTCAGTTTCTCGTAACATGTTTGATGTAAATGTTTTGTATTATACTGATTATAATGAAGTGAGTTTGTTTAGCCCATTGGACTTTGATCTTTAATTAACTTTCTACTTAGGAGGTAAAACAACTGATGATATGTAACTGGCCATGTATCTTTTGTTCTATAATATGTGACCTCAGTCCCTCTCTCCTCCTATTCTGACCTTTGAAGTTAGACCCTACCGAGCACCATCATAACCCTGTTCACAACCACGGCTGATCACCAGTTCCACAACCTCTTGACCTCTGTTATCTGCCCTTCATGGCTATCAACAGCGTAAGTTTTTAGAAGGATATACTGGAGCAGAAAGGAATAGATCTTACGACAAAGAGCTCGGACGAAGAAATTTCTTATGAAATACCGTAGTCCTAGTGGACTGGAGTGAGTCATGAGGGGCAACCGCTCAAAATCTATTCTGGCAACCCTTTGAACTATTCCTGACCTCTTTCCTTCTTTAGTTCAACTACAAAACTCTTCATGACCATGCGAGTAGGAAAAAAGAAAATTCACTTGGGCCTATTATGACCTGATCCCAAATTCGGTTCCTAATAACCAAAGCATCACTTAGTTCCAAGAATTGAGGTTTCGCCTGATTGTAGTGTAGAAAAGTCCATGAACTTCAAGGTTCCCATATGTAAGTGCAGGCTCATGGGCGCATTTGAGTGTCTCTGAGAGAGGGGGAAGGGGGGGGGGGGGTGGAGAGGGGGGGGAATAGCTTTAGTCTGTTTTCTCCTGGTGCTTGTCATTTTCTTTCGTATACTTCAAATATGCATGCTCCCCCGTCCCCGAGTTCTGTTGTACTAATTTTTTCTGGCCCAATAGCAACAAACATGATGTATCTGCACACTTCAGGATATTTTTCCAGTTGTCTTAATGTTTGTTGCTTTTAGTGCTGGTTTTTGTCTTATCCTTGAGATAATTTTAGGAGGACTGCTCTTCTAATCCCTAGAAACATATTCCTTGCACCTTTGAAGGATGCAAATGGAGTCCTATCTGTAGCATCCACTTACTATGTGGTTCACAAGCTGTGTTTAACCTTCAATTGATCATTTCAGTACAGAAGTACTTGTTTAGGATCCAAAAGGAGTGAGATTAATTTTTAATGCTCTTATTGTCATCCAGCTTTCCATTCTTTTATTAACTATTTTTTGGCACATTATAGGTGGGGTTGTTGATATATTCGTGAGAGCTTTGGATCTACTAGTGATTATCCACCTTGCTTCTGCTTGTAATGAGATGATGTTTTCTAGACTTTCAGGCCATGTACTTGAGTTTTAGTAGTTGACATTCGTGATATAAAGAGGTTTAGGAACATGATATCATGGTAGTCTCAATTGAAGTGGAGGGAATTGAAATTTCTCTTTTACCCCACTTAAAGTTAACGGGATGGTTGCCAGTTTTTACACTTGCTTGATTTCTGATTAGTACTTCAATTTTTTTCTGTCTTTTTGGTGGTTTTATGTTTAATCTTTTTCTTGTTAGTGGTCTATCTTTGTTCACCATCCCTAATCAATATGCATTTTCGTGTCTGAACAACTGGCTTTTACTTTCGTGCGTTGAAAGATTAATTCTTGGTATAAGCTGAAATACTGTATGAATGACATGTTTTTCCAGATCTCTTTTTAGTACCATATGTTTCCTTAAAAAAATTGTGTTGTTTATGAGTCTGATTTGAATCATAGTGATGGAAGAACTAACACTGTTTCATTCTCTTTTTGAGATGTACTTCCGGTCATCATCATACCAAAATGCAGATATTAAGTTGGTTTTTGAATCTAAATGGACTCCAAGAAGTTTATCCAGATGGTTGAGGAGAAAAAGAAGAGGGTTCTGGAGAAGAAAGAAGCCCCCTTGAAATGGGAGCAGAAGCTTGAAGCTGCTGCCAAGGCAAAAGCTGATGCTGAAGCCAAAGCAAGGAAGTTGAAGGCTGCAAAGCATAAGAGAAGATCCGTGTCAGGATCTGATAATGACTCTGATAGTGACAGCAGTGATGACGGTAGAAAGCTAACTAAGAGGAACCACAAAAGGCACAGAAAGCACAATCACGCTGACTCGGGTGATAATGAGAAGAGGAAGGAGAAGAGGTCCAAACAAAAGCCTAAGAGACGGTCCTCCAGTGATGACTATGAGAGTAGTTCAGAAGAGGAGAGGAGGGGCAAGAAGCGTGTACACAAGAAGCGTAGGCATCATCGTATTAAGAGTTCAGATGATAGTGCTTCAGATATATCAAGTGACGAGGATGATCGTGCTGCAAGAAGCAAAAGTCATCACAGACATCATAGGAGATCATATTCAAGCGCTTCAGAAAGTGATGAACATGATGCAGTCAGAAAGAGAAGCCTCACAAAGCATCACAAACATCACCTACAATCAGATTCTAGTGCATCAGAATTTTCCAGTGATGAGGACACTGCTAAAAGGAGCCGCTATGCAAAGCAACATAAACGTCATCGGCAATCTCATAGTCATGACTCGAAGTCCTCAGGCTCCGATACCCACAGATGTGACAGGAGCCGGTCTTTGGGGAAGTCATCTGATGACAACAAAGAAGAATCAGGTAGAAAGGAAAGGCACAAGAAGGGTAATCATCGCCATGGCCATCACCAACACCATTATCATAACCACAAGCAGAGTCACTCGGATGAGCTCCAGCTGGAGGATGACCACCGGGTCCGGCAGGGAGCAGAACAAAATGGGAAGTACTTAGAAAATGGTTCTAAGGCGCATCCGAGCGACCTTGGGGATGCTCCTGAAAATTGCAAGCCTTAAGAAAAGGGTCCGGAGGACTGGTTTGTGTGATATGGGAAGCAATTGTTTTACGTTATTAAAAGACCAAGTCGGTGACCTTTTGGAACCCTTCTTTTCGTGCTGAACTAGTAAAGTTTCCCTAGGACGCGTGAGCATCATAATTCTTTTTTGTTGGATGCAATTATCTTTTAGATAGTAAACTGTTTTTTGAGTATGTATTGTAAGGTTTTAGACTATCAATTTCGACTATTTAGGATCTAAGGATTGAGAAGATGGGCAGGGACTTTTAATGGAACAAACTTTGGCGCTACAAGCAGCCAAATTTTTTCCCTTTACTATATTTGTTAGTACGTGATAGTCGGAATCATTTGTCTAGTATCACGTAATGTTTTCTTTCACCTTAAACGGCTAAGCCCTTAATCGCTCCCCATAGAAAATGAAACCAGCCACTTGGGGTTGAATTTACTTTCTTAAGGCGAGTACAATTTTTCCTTCCAGAATTGAATCCCTTAATAGGAAGAAGACAACTAAACGGACCGAACTTTAACAAAGCTAAATCTGCTTTTTAAGGATGCTCGTAATTGTTTGGTAGGAGTAGGTAAAAAATTCTAATCTGCCAGAAAAACTGAGAGGCAAATTTAGTTGGCATGAAATTTGAAGGGACCACTTCAGCAAGAAAACGATCAATTTTATGAGCTTGAGAGATCGTGGGTAATGCTGTTTACAATGAGAGTGATAAACCTATTACAGTACGTCACTATTGCAGACCGGAATTCCCAATAAATAATGACAGCAGGAACTGGAATTTTCTTGATAAATTGTTGAACACCAGCTTTGGTTTGAGGCAGTTGCTCAGAATTTGACCATAACTTTTTGAGGTATGACTGAGCAGTGCTGAAGTTTGGAGAAACGCACTCAGAGCTTGCAAAATTGGTATTATTATTCTGTGATTCGAGACTGACATAACTTTAATGCTCGGGGCATCGGTACAGAATGAATGAATCAGTAGCTATTGTTCGTCAACAATTATACAACAATAAATGACCCTTCTCAGAAGTTCTTCAAAATTTTCTCGCTTGAGACTCCATTAGCCACAAGAACAGAGGTAACTTCCTGCAAGAAGCAAGTCATCGTTACCGTTATTCCTCGTTTCAGTTTAAATCCAACAAACGAGGGAGGAAGTCCCCCAACCAACAAAAAAGGGAAGTAACTACAGAAATTACGCATGTAGGTGAAAGATTTGGTACAGATATTAAATTACCAAAAAAAGAATCAAAACTCCAACATCTTCACGCTCTGTGTTAATTAAACGCAGGAGAGGGATGTAGACCTTGCGTTGAGAATGACGCATGCAGCCGTTCAAAAGCAGCTCAAGTTTAGGCATTGTTACTTTTCCATTATTGGATATGAGAAGCCCTCAGACCCAATATAAAGCAACATTTCACAACGAAGGCTTCAAACTCTCTTTAGACATTACAACAGCCTCAATGGCTCCTCTTCAAGCCAAATGTACCAAAGAACACACAACCAGAGTAAATCCCCCAAGTGCACATTCTTGTGACCCTATGTTATTAGGGGCAAACTTCGACGATGGGTTACATACAAGACATAACACACTCATTTGTTGAATCGTATGCTGTCAAGTTTCTTTTCAACAAAAATTTGCAAAAACTGTAACAATCCAGCGCTTCTCCTCGGTTACTTTGCTAATGAAGTTCAAGGTTATGCAGCTATTAGGATAATGAAATCAGAGCATCATCATGCAAGTAAAGGTGAGCAAGCAATCTTATCGTGGAGAGACTTAATAATACAAATAAAACATGCGATACAAAAAACTGCACAAACTCCTTGTGCTTCATGGCAAAATACATTCGTGTCCCCTGCCTTGCCCCCCGGCCATCTCTCAACCCCAAAAAAAGGAAAGTAAAATGTCCAACCCAAAAAATAAAAGGATAAATAACACTCCTCTCCCGGAGTTATGCATCACGTTGACCCCACCAGGAAATGCAGTCAAGAAACAAAGAGTAATTTTCCAGATTTAGAAACCTCAAATTGCTCTGCTAAGTCAGCCAAGTGCTTACATGATGTTGGCACCAATTCAGTTAATCCAATTTTCATATTAGACCTACATGTTTATATATGCGCCATTCAAGGCCCACTTACAAGGCAGACCATAAAGCAAGACCCCTAAACACTGCACAATGATATTCCTTATAACAGCAAGGACTATTTCGCACGTATTTCTCCCTTATCCAGTATCTATAGAATGAGCCTTGGACTCTGCTTCAAAGACAGTCTTCAAATGAAACTGAAACCTCGATTCAGAAAACGGATGAAATCAGAAAGGTCGCGTTGCTCATTCTATAGATACTGGGAGAGCGAATTTTCAACAGTAGTTGGCCATCACGTTTGAAGCCTGTATTAGATCTCTGTTTGTGAGTTAAAGGAGAATTTAGAGTTAAATCCAGATATTCTGCTTTTTGGTATCGTTAGTTGCAACAAATGAAACAGCTAAAAGGGTTTTAAGGTCTTTATGTTTATTAAAAAAAAAAAAGGACAAATTCCTAAATAGATTATAGGCTCTGAATAAAATGAATGACATATAGGGTGACGATGGTGATCAATAGGGGTGGCAATGTCAGACCTGGGTTCTTGTGTGGAGATGTACCATCAAATACAACTACTCATCAGAAACCGCCCAAAACCACTACACTAAGTAAATTAGACGAACATGCAATAGAGGTTTAAAAGAGAGGCCAGTTTGATTTGGTTGTGAACCTCCATGGGGATGTTCTTGGTCTACACACAATTTTCTGCCACCATAGCAACCAGAGGTTCAATCACAATTCTTATTGCACTGCACAATCTTTCGTTATAATTAGGACCAATAAAAAGTAAATATATCTCAGGTCTTTTGGTAGCAGAGGGTTGAATTAAAGACCAAGCATTCCAGTGAGCTTGGTCTTGGGTTCGATTGGCATATGCTGAGAACCAAAGTTGATACATACTGGTTGTAGATGACTGCATGTATTTAGAGTCCGCCTTCTAGCCATATGCCTGATTAGAGAGGTGCTTAGAGGGGTTCTTTGCCACCCCATCTGCACTCACACCCACCCCCCAAAAAAACCCTATCAAAAATTGAAAGGATTATGTACAACAGAAAGATCAAGACAAATCCTTGAAACCGAGAACAATGGTTTGCGATTGATTTTCAGATTTGAGTTTTATAGAGAGGAACAAGCCATATGTATGTTCCTCGCACCAATGCCACAAAGCTACAATAGAGAAGTCATGAACTCCTTGGACCAAGATTTTGAAGATAAAGATTCAAGAGCTCTGGTGCATAAAGAGTTCTCTTGAGAAGTTCTTTGATGTTCCGAGTATTGCTTAAATGTTGTTCTTATACACAAGCTGTTACAAGAGTCTTAGAGAACTTGAGGGAGAGATTAATATGTGTGTACAGGGCCCTACAGGCACTGCAACGACCACCAGTAGTGTCTTTTGAGGACATCCATTGTGGTGGAGCCTGGAGGTCAGCCCAAACCGACTTCCAGTCGGTATATGACGGCAACCTGAAGAGTCAACGGAGGAAGTCGTGGAAGGAGGAGAACACAAATGTGACAATGGTGGACAATTCAGTGGACCTCCTTGGCAAGCAGCACAGTGGTAACATATATGTTTTTGATGATGAATCAATCCATTTTCTATCGTATTGACATGAGTCGTTCTCCAGCTAAGGTTATGTATTACTAATTGGGCAAAGTAGTCAATTTGCATCAAAAGTTGCCATCACTTAAAATGGAGTAACGCATCTAGCTTGAACAACTGTCTAGGGCTATTAGTGTAATGCACCAATTATGAAAAATGAAGAAGGAATACAAGTAGTTGAGGGAAGAAAGAGACCGCAAAGGAAGAAAAGGAATGTTAACTGAAACAAACACGGGTTGCAACTCAATATCAATCAACCCCAACATTATAAAAACTCGTAAGGACTTAGCATCCAGAAAAATAGATAAACGCTTTTTAGATCAGATAACTAAACCCTGAATTAAGACCTAGTATAAGAGGCCTGTGTGGGGGAAAGACTAAGACTCACACTGTAGCGAATTGCTGTTGTGTCCACAATATAACCATCGACTGACACTTCTCTGACAACGTAACCTGTATTGAAGGTCCGCAACCCTGTCATCTTTGTCTAACTAGAATTGAATTGGCATGAAATTCTTCCTACAGAAGAACTAGGGTCCAGTAAGTTAAGCATGTCCAAAAACATTTATAATGGAGAAATTCGTCAAATTAACAGACTTAAATGAAAAGAACTCATTTTAAGCTTGCCCTTGCAGTAGATTTGCCCACACACACACACACATACACATATATGTATATGTATATATATAAACTTCCAAGTCCGTATACGTTGTATTTGGTCCACACTTCATACTGCATAACATGCTCTACACGTCAAAGTAATATGGCGAAGGTTTAGCACCCTAGCAAAACACTGTACATGGAGTGCGTAGTGACCATCGACATATATATAGCTTGTATGACTCATATTATGTATTTGTAATATCAAGGTGGAAACTTGCCTGCTTTAGGGTACAATTAGCCTCATCTCAACTTACACGAATTGCGGTCATATTGTCTCATTTTTATGCTATCTGTGCATCCACTCTAAGCTAACAGTGATGAGCAATCATACAAGTCAAGAAAATGATCAAACAGATCTAGAATGATTTATGATAGTGCATTTTCAAACAACTCGTGCTCCAATTCAAAAACAATCAAACAGCCAGAGAGAGAGAGAGAGATAATTGTATATGTTAATACAATACACGTTTCCGTTCATTCAGAACAAGGATTATATCTCGACCAGCAGCGGAATATCTTCATGCAAGATGATACTCTGTGCCACACTCATCGAGCCCGGCCAGATTTCAAGCCAATGCTTCATGATCTGGAGTTTCTTTTTCTCTCCTTCATACTCCCACCGTCCAGATATAACTGCTCCTTATTGACTTTACACGATAATTTAGGTAGTTGGTCATCTTTTGCAAGTTGCCCAATATGCCCTCTAGGCCCATAGTTAGTTACTTTCCAAACTTCTCTCTCAGTCACCTTTCTATATCGGCCATGGATTTTTATTTTCTTAACCACATTTATAGCTCTTATTTCTTAAATTCTCAGTTTAACTTCTGTTGATTTTAGTTCTAAAATGTTTCCTCGCCCATTGAAAAACTACTGCCGAAGAATATCAAGGTGTCTTTATCAGTACCCATGATTTGAAGACAATTGTCCATCAAATTGGGGCACAGCAGATAAACCCAGTTGAAATACATTGTTCAGGTGATTTGCCGTGTCTTCTTTGAAAACAATGAAGAAATCCTCCGCAATAAAGATTTGGGGTGGAACCAAACATAATTCACGGTGGTTGAATTGGTCAGATTCTACCACCATTTGAATCATGGAACAAGGGCTCCAAACCTCTAACGCTTAGGCGAAAGCATAACCCCAAGTCTTGCGCCTCATCTGACCACGCAAATGCCACAACTCCACGTTATACGCATTCAACGCCTAGGCGTGCATCAACAAACATCAACTGTGGTGATACCGTGAAAACCCACCGCTGAAACTGAGAGAAAATCAAAGCATCCCAACAAAATCATAGGCATCACCACCGTCAAACTTGTCGGACTTGACACAACCAGCGAGCCACCAAGAACATCGCAGCATGATCTGATACCCCTTTATAAGAAACCATAGAAACAGGATAGACTAAAGAATAAGAAAAAGAGGAAATGAAGGAGAGAGAACATAGTAGTCATGGTGGTTGAAAAGGCTGGAAAAGGCAGACTTATCTCGAGGGGGTTAATAATTCTAAACGAAGAGGTGGGTCCCATTAATAATGGAGTGGTTGAGACCTATAGCATAAGAAATACACAAGGGTAAAAATGGAATAGTACCAAGATTTAAAACCTAAATAAATATGAAACTGAGCAATAACTTTGGAAAGTCCTAAAATAGAAAGTGGATCAATAATTGCGGGACGGAGGGAGAACATTTTTTCTGGTTTCCAGACCAGAATTTCATTAAAGCATGCTCACAAATGAAACTCAAAGACCAAGGGATAAAGTACCACCAAATATAAGAAGAAAAGAAAGAGAGGATAAGATACAGCCCATGCAATTTGGTATACTGCAAATAATCCACTGAACCACCAGAACAGCTCAAAGACGTATTGCAACATGGTTTGTGCTTCGGGATGAAACCAGAAACATGGTTTGTGCTTCAGGATGAAACCAGAAACAGAAAACGAATAACCATGAAACAATATTAGAACAATTACAAACCTCAGCCATCTGTTTTTGACCGCAGAGTACTGCACCAGTGGATTGTGGGCTATAAGTTTTTTTGGCTCTACCGAAGGCAGCCTGCAACAACAATCATGTTAGAAGATGTTAAGTTGACTCAGGCAGTACAGCAATACAAACAGCTTAGAAAGCCTTCACACAGATTAACCACCTGTACATAGCCACTTTCGCCAGTCCAAGTATCATCAGGTTGAGATAACACTGGCACGATTTTGACTCCTAAAGATTCCCAGTCTTTAAACTTATCCTATAAAGGTAGAAGAAACACAGATCATTTTACTTCATTTTTATACAGAAGAACATAGCATAATATGCAAAGCACAAAGGAAAACCTGATAAGCCATCCTCTTAAGGTTTCTTGCACCATAATAGAGCCTCACATCAGATCTCTTATCAGCACTGAATCCTGACTCGATCAAAGACCGAATTGGACTGCAAGTGATGTTACAGAGGGAAGAAGTTAATGACAGAATGCTAGTAAATTGGACAAAGACTTGTTAATCTATATTCTCAGAAATGCTTGACAAGGTAGCCTCAATGTAGATATAGAAAGGAAATGCAGAAGAAGTAAAGCAACATCCTCCCCCCCCCCAAAAAAAAAAAAAAAACACACCAAAAGAAAAGCTCCTGATCTTGTCCCTTGTTTATTCTTTGCACATTTTACTGTTACAGTTAACAATTAAAGGAGCAGAGCATATTGGTGCAAATTGATTGTTTGATGCATTATGCCCAATCATAGCAACTTTCAAACAGGTTAGACATGGTTCTTGGTGTCGGGTTGGGAACTACATGCCCCTAAAACATGTAAACAATACCATTTGTTAAAATAGCTGGGGTGTGATATGCAACTAATGAAACTTCCACCTCAATAAAACTAGAAGTTACTAGGAGAATCATGGCTGATAAGAAACAACATATTACTTTGCTTGAATGTGCAAAATAACCTTATACTATATAAACCCCCTGTACACCCAATAAAAAGAAATGTAGTTCAAGAGCAAGCTTTGGATTAATGGTTTCAAATCACGTGAATCAAAAAGCTAATGGCATATTTTGAAAGGCTCAAAGAAAACAATTGCCTTTGTATGGTTGGGGTATTTGGCAGATACAAATCTAAATATAGTGGGCGATTTTCTCCATTTATGTTTGAAGTATTAGAATCTCACACTCAAGCATGATATTCTTCTAAAAGACTGAAAGTTCCAGTGTTACACGTAAGTTGCTTGTAATGAAAAAACCTGTTGAATCAAGTCCAACCACGCAAGATTTGAGCTTGGCCTAAATCTTGTCAATACTGACAGAGAAACCACCCTTACTCATAAAGAGGTCACTCAACATGAAACATTTGAAACAGCGGGGCCCACTGTTTTACAAGTCAATTACTTGTATCCTTAGTTGCAATGGAGCGCAGGCGGGAGCGGGAGGTGGACCTGGAATTGGTGGGCACCTAGAATATCCAAGTTGGGAGGGGGGGGGGGGGGGTTTCATAGTACGTAAAGAGAAAAATGTGTATATCATTGTGCGCCTTCTTTTTATTTCATGAAATTGTATCTCATTTGCTACCAGTAGCCAGCTGTTGCCACAATGCTTGGCTTTGCTAAAGAAACAAATACTTAAATGTGAGGAATGCACTGCCTGTCACATTAACAGCTTGCTAAAGCATATAGGTCTACACCCACATGACACATAGTGAGAGAGAGAGATTCAAAGTTGGAAGATTGTGATAATGTGATGCGTGATAAAACGTGAGGCTTAAACTTTGAACCGCATGTGAGTAAACTAGTCGTGTTTTTTGTATGCCTTTCACCAGTTTCTACCATTGGTGCTCTGCAACACCAAAGAGGAGAACCCCGGCCAGCTGAATTAGATATTCATTGGCTTAAGAATGTGACCCATGCCAGATTGAGCTCCGGTTTGGAGCATGCTCCATGAAGCTCGCGGGTTAGAAGTGCAGATTCGCAAATCTCACACAGATTCATCACCATAGAATCTGCAACTATTACAGTCAGCCATATCACTTTGAGAGACAACTTATGCTATCATTTCCCAAAGCTCATTCCATGTGCAAGCATAATAGTGGTTTAAAATTAAAGAAGCCAAAAAAAGTTTGTAATACAAGAAATGGCTGCCGCTATTATTTCTTAAAGTTCACTATTTGTGCAAGCACAATTACTAATATAAAAGTAAAGAAGCCAAAAGAAATTGTTTAATCCAAGAAACTAGCCTGACAAGTACTTGGTCTTCTGTAAAAAGGGGCAGACTACATGCTCTAAAACTTTTAAGTGCAATTATCACATCTATCATCTTCAAAGAATATTTCTTTCGTCCTAAATCACTACTTTGATTGTGAGCCCTAGCGCAATTGTATGGGGCCACCATGTCAACCTACAGGTCAAGGGTTCAAAAGTGAAAACAGCCTCTTCACAACATGGGGGTAAGACTACGTACGTCACCACCAATGATGAGAGAATCACCACCTTCCTCTGTAGTACTTTACGCCTCAATCAAGAATGAAAGAGCATCTGGATGCACGTAAAACTAAAACAAAATTTTTTTCGTGAAGGACTAGAACAAAAATGAAAAATGAAAAGTAGTAGCCAAAAGTTGTACCATGTGTAACAAATAATTGCATAACGGCTAAGGTAAGCTCTACCCTGACCCTCCTTGTTTCCTCATTCACACTTGTAAGGATGACCTTCTTATATTATTTAACTGTCACATTTCATTTTGTTAATGTAATTAAAAAAATTTACCCTTGTTGCCACAGCAAGCCTTGATGTTCCTATTTCCAGTTAGTATGTCATTAGAAAATTCAATTCTGGGCACAACTGATCAATTCGACGTCTCTAACTTCAGCTATAAATTGGTCAAAATAAATAACCCATGTTCAAGTACTTCTCCTACAAAACCAGTGTATGGCTACTTCCTAAGCTTTTTATCAAGTTATTCACTACAGGAAGCGCAGCTGTCCCAGAAAGGTGCACAGAGTCCACCAGCCATACTTAATTGACATAGCGCACTACATGTACGCAATCCATTAGATTCTTCTCTCTTCCTGCCTCGTCCATTTTGTGAAGTTCATGCATAGAGCTGGGCCAGCGCATTCGGCTACTCTTTCTTCCTTCAATCCTTGGATTCTTAATCTCGATAGAACAATGAGTCAACCCCCACCCTCTCTCCACCAAAAATCTTAATTCACTTCCCCCATACACCGAATTCCATGGATCTTCCTATCTTAACAACCCCGTTTTCTAGACAGGTACTTTCAAATGACATTTGTCTTTTTGCTTTACAACTTAGATTCACAATCAAACAAGCCATTTGCCAGGCTTTTTCTGATGAACGCACTTCATTAAACAACAATAACATATGAACTTCACCACTAAAAGCTAACACAAAGCAGTGATTACCAAGCAAACCTAATCAAGCATGCAAAATCGAACACAATTATAAAACGATCTGACCATAAGACTGACCTGATGCCGGATCCGGTGGCAAAAATCAGCACTGACTGGTAATCCTCGGGCGGTGAGATTTGATCAACAACGAAGCCTCTTCCCATGGCCGGAGTCAACTCAACTACATCGCCTTTGCCTAACCCGCATAGGAGCTCCGCCGTGGAACCGGCGATGCACTTGATCAGGAACTCGAACACGCCGCTCGAGGCGGCGACGGACGGCGGCGAGGCGATGGCGAGGAAGGACGGCTTGGCGGCGTCGGGGAGGCGGAGCTGGAGGTACTGCCCGGCGGAGGTGTAGGAGGCGGCGAGGTCGGGTGAGTCGGACACGTCGATGCTGATGTGGAAGAGCGACTCGGCGGCGGGGCGGACGGAGGCAAGCGGTGCCGGGGTCCAGACGGTGGTGTCCTGGCGAACAGCGGCGGCGGCGACGGAGAGAACGCGGCGGAGGGGTAGGTGGCGAGGGGTTAGGCGGCGGAGGAAGGCGGCCATGTGACTGTGGCGGTGGAGTGATGGGGTGCGGTGGGGTGCATGAGAGCGGCGGTGGGGGAGCGGAGGGGTTGGGGAGAGAGTTGTAATTGACATGTTTTCAATAAGTTATATTGGGTTATTTGACCAAGTCGGTTGTGGTGGGATCTGGAAGCGCCGCCGTGAGTGTGGGTGACGAAGTGGCGTCTGTTATGCTGGGCGAGCGTGCAGGTTAGAATCTGCGTCTGGAAGGTCCACGTGTCCTGTCTTTCTGTGATCCTGTAAATCTGGGAGGATAAGTTGTGGGACCATTTGTGGAGTAATTTGATTGATTATGTATATGCTTGCAAGTAAATGTTGATTCTTAAAGTTTAATTAGTTATTTTGACTGCTTAACAAATAGTAGAATTAATAACTTACTACTAAAAGCTAAGAACCGTTAAATTCACTAAATTTGAATCCCAAATAATTCGGGAAATTGTCAAGTCTATATATACTTGCGTTTTTACTTTGCATGTAAAAGTAACTAGTGATACAATTTTAAACAGTAATCTTCTGCTTCCTGAGACAATCTTGTAAGAATAGAAACTAGTATAAAACAAATATTGTATAAAACGGCACAAAACTACTGCACTAATCATTTCCAGTTAGGGATGGAATTAGGGCGGGTCAAATGTAGATTTTATGAAATCCGCACCTGCCTCGGTTGTCCTAACAAATAGGTTCGCCTGCCTTGTCTTGCCACTAGGTCAAGGAATGAAAATATCATCTCTGATCTGATAGACTTCTAAAATAACCGACCTCACCCCAGCCTTTTTTTTGGTTGTCGTAAAACCTGCTAGAATCCTCCCCCCCCCTGATGTATGACGCAACTACACTGGTCAAGTGTCCAAATCCTTGGTCAACACTTTCAATAGCATCTTCTTCGCAATCCATAGATGACGGCAGCACAACTGTGAAGGGTAGTGGATGATGCACAACGCAACCGTGGTTTCATGATCACTATCTCTTTCACAATCAAGATAGGATGGTGTGAAAAGGAGACTATTGATGTGGTGACAGTCGGTTGAAAGCGTAATTGGACGGTGGGCGGTGAATTGTGGGCAGTGCAAAGGATGGTGGACTATGGTGAGGCAATGCGTGAAAAGGATGAAGGTGAGGGGGGAGAGAAGAGCCAAAAATTGAGTAAGAGGCTAAGCAACAGACAAACAAAGAAGAAAAAAAAAGATTGGCTATGGTAGGGTTTTTCACACACTTCTTATATCTAAGATGGGCGGCTATCATTGAACCAAAGAATTAGAGTTATGATATATAGTTATGAGCAGGGCAGGAGGAGGGCGCAGTAGCACTAAATACCAAATTCAACTTGTACCCGCTGCGGGTTAAAATTTTAAATACCATACCCACCTCATAGCTAGGTCAAAGTAAAAAAAATCCCCTTCTGCGGGATCAAGGCAGAGGGAATAGGTGTATGCAAATCAAATTGACACCTCTATCTCCAGTCCTATCATCATATCGAGCAAGAGTTTTGAACTTATGTATATCATGATACGCACAAGTTTTTGGTGCTTTGCCCAATTCAGAGTATTTCAAACTGCTAGTAATTATATTGCAAAAGGGTCCGTTGAATCATAAGAAAAAGTTGTTGAGCCCTTCCATACTCCCAAAGGCTGCATGACATAGATTCCACTTCAAATCTCAACCGTTCTTGCATCGACCACTCATAAAACTAATCTGACCTCCTGGGTAGTGACAAAGTTAAATATAGATTGTAAGGTATAACCATTTGATCCATTTATTTTCTCTTGAATATTGGCCTGAGAGACCTCGTTGATGCTCGATGTTGTTTGGTTGGGATTTGTTCAGGTCGGATGCTTTTTAGATGGCATACGATAGATGTTGAGATTTGGTGAAAATGTCCATTGGGTAATACGTATCACCTCAGAATGATATCTCTCACTTCTATGCAGCCAAATACACCAACAAATTGGAAATATGTTGGTTGTGATTTTGGATTGTATAGAGGCAGGAACATTTCCTTTAGTTATACATGCAATTAGCCACTCAAAAGATTGGGTAGTGGTCTCTCAAACTTTTTATGTAGATCCAAAGCAAACCACATTGGTCGTAAAGCTAGGCAATGGAAGAATAAATAAGAGTAGTTTTCCTAACAACTTTGGGGAAAGAAAAAACATCAGCCACTTTTGTAAAGGAGTCTAACTTTTCAAAGATGGTTCCAAATTTTAGATGGAATATCCTTTCCGGGGTTAAAGTTGGCTTTTGCAACTTCAGTACTGCACACATTCTTTAATTATAGAGAAGGTCGAAAGCTGATACAACCAAAAAAATGACCAAAATGTGTGGCATTCCAATGAGGTTACCTGGTCAGTTACCTTTGAGTATGTGAATTCTCTTACCTAGAAAGTAGATATTACAGAGGAATAATTGGTCGAGGAATTGGTGATTATATTCAGAGTCTTGGATGAGATTAGCCACTGAGCTAACTTGAGTATTCGGGGGTGATAATCTCTTAACACTGTAAGTAAGACTTCAGGCAGCCAAAAATCCTCCCACACAGAAACTAATGAGCCATTTTCAACTTGACATCGCATGCCTAACTCCAGAGCATCCTGTTCTTTAAGAATTCCTCCCACACCCATGAAGTATTATCGCTAGCCTTAACCTCGAAGAAAGACCGAGAGCGACAATGTTTACTTTTGAAGACTCTGCTAACAAGTGTTTCTTGTAACGCCCCCGAAAATCCGGAGCTCCGCCGCCCCGAACACCCGGGTCGTTAACCTACCGGATCACATCAAACCTGTCAAATCCTGTACACAACCACATACTTTAAAGCATCTAATCCGATACCGACTCGAATTCTCCAAAATACAAGATTTCAACAAAACCTTCTTGAACTCAAACCATTAAAACCTAGGTTCTTTTCAAGCTTGAATCCCTAAAGGATGAATCAAGAGTACAAACCCACGCAAGGGTCTTACTATACATTGGTGATGGGCTCACCGGAACCTCACGCAGACTCTAACCCATTCCCGAATCTGCTACAGCTTATCATCACCTGCAGAAGGGAGCCAAATGGAGGGTGAGCTTTTGAGAGCTCAGTAAGGTCACACAAGGACTACCAACAGGATTACAAAATGATTCCAAGAATCCAACTGACAAAGATTTCCAGAATACTTCAGACGGTCAAAAATACTCAATGATTGTCAAAATGATCAAAGTTCACAGAAACAGATACCAAAATAAACAATAATACCCATGATGGGTTCCAGAACGATTAATAAAAGATCATCTTCAAAACACAACAGAGTTTTCTCAAGATATTTCAAACGTACACAGATCATCTGAGACAGTTCTTTCCAAAATACACTGAAGGTTTTCCCAAAGAATTTCAACAGAAGTACATATCATTTCAGATAATACTTTTCAGACATTTCCGTAATAGTCACGGCAATATACAGAACAGAGAAAAATAAAAAATCAACGTTGATCCTGGGCGATTGCAATGCCATTCCAGCACGCTAACAGAATGTACACATGCATGATGTACCAGAATAATTACTAGTCCATTTAGGTACTAGCCTGCATTCCATGCAGGATTCAGACCAGCCTTATAACGCCCGCCTCAGAACAGAACAGATAACCCAGGTCAACACAGAAAAATTAACAATATCAATGAGCATTAACATAAGCTCAATCACGGAGATCAATTCAGATTCCAAAAATAATAATCATACTGACACAAGTCAGCATTCAGAATTTTCAGAAGAAATCAGAATTTCAGAGGAAATCAGAATTTTCAAAAGAAAATCACAGATAAACAACAAAACGATTACGAATAATTATCAAGTTTTAAGCACAACAATCCAAAAGAACGGATACAGACAATTGTCAAATCTGCTCAGGACACAATAATAGGCAAGCATCACAAGATTTCCAAATAATCGATCCAGGTTCAATATTAGGGTTTTCTGGACAAGAACATGCTGATATTAATGCATACTTCAGAGTTCGACATTAGTCATAAGTAATTCAAAAGAGTACTTACAAGTACGAGTTATCAAAATAAGGGTTCGGACGGAAGTCCTTACCCAAGGTTCAGATAGAATCCCTTACCTGGATCCGCAACTAAATTATCCTAACCGGAAGTCTTTAGCTTTAACCTAAACGAAATAATCGAACCATTAGAAACAGCCTACAGAACAAGATCATAACTTAATATGAACTCACACATGCTCCCAAAATGAACCTCCCCTCACCTGGTATGTAAAATTACCAAAATGCCCGTAGGGTGTAAAATTACCAAAATGCCCATCTCGGCCTTAAATCACCAAAATGGCCTTCTCGTGAGTAAAATCATTACAAAAATCTTACCATATGAAAATTTATCCAAAAATACATTTCTTAGGTCAAATTACCAAAATACCCCCTTCGGGGTGGTAAATTACCAAAATACCCCCGTTACACTTTAATTCTCAAAATGACTTTTCCATAAGCGAAGCCACTGAAATAATCTTACCGTATGTAAATTTACTTCAAAATATCTCTTATAGGTAAAATTACCAAAATACCCCTTCGGGGTGATAAATTACCAAAACACCCCTGGGGGTTTCCGGCACCGAAAAAATTTCAAAAATATCTTAAACTACTATTTTAAGTATCCTGATGTCATTTAATGGACTAAAAAGTATTTTTAAAAAATTTTGCTCGAAAATCCCGAGCCGGTGTCTGGACTGAGCGCTAAAAGGCCAGTTTTGCAAAAAAATACCTATTGGCCTCAGAATGGTCCAAAATCTTAGAATATGAATAACATCAGTAAAATAGAGTTTCCATAAAAATTTTAGATTAAAATAACTTCGTTCACTGGGTTAATTAATTCGATAAAGTTATTTAATCGGTGCTCCAATTTAGCGCTCTTCACGGACTCCAAAAATCCCCAAAAGTTTCCAGAGAGTAGATCTTGTAAAATTACTGGGGGTTACTGTTTTAAGTTTTATCTAATTTTGGCTCTAGCTATTTATGAAAATTCGATCAAAAACTGCCTAAATGAATTTCACCTTTAGCGACAATAACAAACAATTCAGCTATTCAGATTACTACACACACTATTACACCTTTCTTTCACACACTTTTCATCTTCTTCCTTCAGCCGTGACACACACTTCTCATACACACACAGTTACATCTTTACACGCCTAAAACCCACTCAAATACCTTCCAAACACTCCTAATATACACGAATCACATGCTAACATACATATTTCATTACATAAATACACATATGAATCCCCATCTCATGGCCGTAACACACCTTCAATCCATTACCATATATTTCAGTTGTACCCCCTCTTTCCTACTCCTTTTTAACCTAAAAATCTTATCAAAATTAACCTACACGTTGAAATTAAACAAAATCATAGTCATCAACCAACACCCGAGGCATCCAATTTTCAGGAAATACTTCTCCTACACAACCATGTTCATCGCCTCTAAACTTACTCTACAATTATTAAAAACACACATAAACCTTATACTTACACACCAGAACATGCCTACAAGGAGTTTGGAGGGTTTACCCGTTAAAAATGTTTGAAAATCCTCTATGTTCTTCCCTATTTTCCCTCATCCACGACTACCCTGTTTCCCTTCTTTCTCTCTGTTTTCTTCTTCTTCTTCTTCTTTGGTTCTTCTTCTTCTTCTTCCTTTCCCGAAAGGGAAAGGTTTCCCCTTTTGGGATTTTTCTTTTTTCTTTTTTTTTTGATTTAGGATAAAATCAAACTCAAACTCACATAATGAATAAAAAAAATTCAGCAGGTGATTCATCCTAGGAGGTGGCACTCCCACAATTTTCCTCAAAATTCTAAATTAACCCCCAAGATTTTCCAAAATTACGAAAATGTCCCCAAAATTTTAAAATTTACATTTTTGCCCCAAAATTCTTTTAAGCTTCCTCAAGCTTCTAATACCCGAGTATTACTCAAAATTAGAGCCCGTTTATTTTTCAGAGCCCAGATGGTATTTTTAACCGGCTCCCGAAGTTCGGGATATTACATTTCTAGATGTTTTAAAATCCTCTAACTAGTTGTGGCAATAAGGTCATAATTAAAGAGGTTTGAATCTTTGAAACCCATGCCACTATTTGATTTGAGATAAAAAAAAAAATGCCGACCAATTTATCCAATAAATCAATTGACTCTACTTGCTTCCTGGCTACTAAAATGTGCTAAACATGTTATGTAATAGTTTGCAGACGTAGATTAAAATTTTGAAAACCTACATATGATAGACCATGACAAGGATAAAAAAGAATTCATAAGGATGGCTCGGCCTTCATATCTAGCAGTATGCAATCCATCTCGTGCAGTGAAGTTTTACGTTGTTAATCAAAACTCTGAAATATTCTTTTTTGTTCGTAACCACATCCACATTGAGGCTTGTTCCCAAGTAAGAGTCAAAGTTATCCTCTCACAGAACTCTTAAAGTGGTAGTAGCATAAATAATTATTATATCATTCAAGTTTCGGCTCAAGACAATGTGGACTTGTTGAAATTGATTCTTTGACCTAAATCTTTGCAAAAATCTATCCAAGAGTATTTTTAAGAGTTCACACCCAATATAATTAACCTTGAAGAAAAGGATAGAGTCGTCAGCAAAGAACAAATTATTAGTGGGAGGAGCCGTTGGTCGTTATTTGATTCTGGGTAATCCTTTTCAATTCTTGCGCTTTGAAGAGGTTGGCTGATAACACTTCTGCGCATACAATGAACAAATAAGGGGATAAGGGATCTTCTTGTCGGAGTCCACGTGAGGAAATAAAATTTTCAGTCGGGGACTAATCTACCAAAACTGCAAATGATACCGAAGTTACATAGTGTATAATGAGGTGAGTGACATGAGTAGGAACCCAAATTTGCATAGTTCCATTATGATAAATCTCATTTGATCCTGTTATATGCTCCACTAATACCCATTGTTAGTGCCCTTCAATCTAATCTAGTTAGTGAGCTCTTGGGCTACCAAGATATTGTCTCAGATAAGGTTCCAGCAATGAATGCATCTTGAATGGGAAAAATGATAAAGCTAATGACTCCTTAAACAAGCACACATTCGATGATTATGTGTATGGTATTACACATGATAATGGGTCTTTAATCATATGGAATTCTAGGTTCTTTAAGTTCTGAAGTGAGAACAATGAAAGTACTATTGGCCTCTTTGAGCTTAAATCCAAAATTCAAGAAAGATAAAACAACTTAGCTTATCTCTTGGCCCATAATCCGTCAACATCTTAAGGAGACAATTGCTTGAATCCCATATGGGCTCGGAGCTTTAAGAGGAGGTAACTCCAATAAGGTTTTCTTGACTTATACTATGAAAGGTTAATTCAAAAATGCTATTTGATCAGGTGAAAGAAATGATCTTAGAGCACCTATGGATAGAAAATCTTGGTGGAGATCAGAAGAAATATTATTTGGAATGAACAGTTAGCAAAATGATTTTCAAAACATAGGGACTTTTGGTCATGACACGACAAAAGGGTGCCAAAAAGGTTGAAAATGTTTGATATCAGATTTCTACCCCTGATAATGGTTCTTGAGGCATGAAAAGATTTTGTATTATGATCACCACATTACATCCATTTTTCTCGACATTTTTGGGGCCATTGTAACTCCTCACAATCTAATAGCCAATTACAGTTTGAAGGATGGAAGAAGTTGAGTTCCACTGAAGAATCTGGTAGTCAAAGTTACACTTGACAGAATTAAACTTTGATGGTCTTAATCTAAAAGGTAGATGTCCAAAGGTTTGGTGGTTCCATTGAGAGAGAAAAACTGCAAGGTTTTGACTTCTTGTCATTGTACAAAGTACAGGTGAGCCATCAATTGGGACTATCTAAATATATTGAATGATCTGATATTGATCAGCATGGTCATGCCACATGGCTTTAAATCTGAAAGGTCTTTTGTGACGAGGATGACATGGGGGTTAATTTCGAGAAGGATAGGAGCATGATCGGAGCAGTATATACCTTGATTATAAAGGGAAACATATGATAATAAAGCTGCCCAGTCGGGATTATGGAAAACCATGTCAATCTTTTCAAAGGTACACATTATGCGTCTATGTTGTTAGTCCATGTGAAAGGGGGGCCCACCAAGGAAGTATCTATAGCCTTAAGTGGAAAAAGAAATTTTTGAGAAGATTGTGTCCAGGATTATCCAATGTATAGATCCTAGACTTATCCTCGAAAGAAAGAACCTGGTTAAAGTCACCATACAATGAAAGAGGGCCTGAATATTGCCTTGGACACTGACATTCTAAGTTATGTAGCTTTCTTTTTCCTAGTTCAGGGTGGCCATTAATAAAGCCAACAGTCCAAGAAGGTCCATCACGGTAAGAGAGAGAGAGAGAGAGAGAGTGAATGAGTGAGTGAGTGTGCGTGTGTGATTAGGTTTTTTAGTCTGTAAAGCATTGAAGCATAAATGGTGCCTTCCCGACCAAGCCAAAGCCCACCTTTAGCACCTTCAGAACCAATTCCTGTGAACGAAACAAAATCCAGACTAGACACAATCTGCCTTACTAAAGAAAATCCATGTGTTTCGCTCATGAACAATCCTAATAAGGGTTTAGGCTAAAATTTTGGTTGTGTGCATTGTTCGAGGTTGCCCATAAACTCGACATTCCAACCCAAGCACAATGGCCTCATCGAGGGACAAAGGGTTGTACAAGAACAACACCTAAAACTCCTAACATGATTGAATAAAAATTTCTTGTTTGGAAACTCAGCTTTACCGAAATGTGGAGGGAGCTTATGTCTCCTTTGAGAAAAAGAAACTGAATTTGACCGAGACATACTATAATCAATATTAATATATCTTTTCCATTCTTTCAAAGCTGCTATCATCTTCTCCACTTTTCGGACTTTTAATTGGAGCCAACACCAATACCAAATCGTTCAAGGTATCTAAATCAATAGTTCTTATTCTCGATTAATCAGTAGTTTGGGCTGTCATTGACTGAGGAAGTGAAACTCACTTAGTACTTTGTCACCACCATTCTAGTCTAGGTATGCCCTTCCATCTTCCTATTTTTGTTATTTTACTTGAATTAATAAGTGTTTGTAAGATGAAATTGACAGATCAGACAAGTTTAATGTTGGGTTGAATGATTAATTGAAATATGAAGACTCATTATCGTGCTAAAATTCACTTTCTGTGATTTATATTCAATTGATTTGTGTGCTTTAAATGCTCAGATCCTATACACTAGCCTAATCCTAGAGGGATTGATTGAAACGTATAGAATCGTTATTATGCTATGCATATTTATGTTTGTTTACTATTCAATCGATTTCCTTTACCTAAGAATTGGACATAGGTACATGGATTCTTTAGAAATGTTAACACAATGGCCGAATAAGTTGTTTCTATTTACTTTTCTTTAAATAAAGATTACACTTGAGCTATTCTCAGAGGTCTACAAGACCTAATTAAGAGTGCACTTGCGCTATTCTCATGTAATATGCCCAAACAACCGTGATCATGTAACACTGTCTCGAGAAAGTCAAAACAAGGAAAGAGAATAGAATTCCTTTTTGGATTTGGGTTCTGTGTGTATGGGGAGTGGGGGGAGGGGAACTCAAAGTTTGTAAAGCCGAGTAACATGCGTATTAGATATCTCTTTAGTAAAAGATAGAGAGGTCAAACTCTATAATTATAATGCAGTCCTATCTTCTAGCTAAATATAAAGGAACTTTCAAACTAGGTGGCTTAAGTGTATTGAACTCCACATATCCACTAATAGATGAACAAATTATGCCCTTTTTTTTCCTTGTTTTGCCATATTATTATGATCATTAATCGTGCACCTAGGCTATGACATTGGCCCGAGGATGACTAAGTTACGCAACGGGAAGATGTTAGGCACCCGACACGCCCTTTCGATCTCTACTTCATTTTTCATGATTTTTTTCATAAAGAACAAGTAGCATGCAAAAGACAACAAGACTCACCCTAAGTTAATTTTTATTGTTTTGGCTTGAACTTGACAATAGGGGTCAAGTGGCCTACGTATCCGATCAGACAAATTGAAATAAAAACCATTTTAGTTCGACAATGGTCCTACGGGAAGTCTACATTTCGAATCTAGACTTTAGACAAAGCAAACAAAAAAAACTATTTTTGTTGTTTTGAAATGAAATGTGACTACGAGGAAGGGAGAGTATCTATATGATTTTTACCCTAAGAAAGCCCTAAAGGTTACCTCGGGATGCTGCTTGCCAGGATGACTGGAAAAATGTTCTACGTTGGATCCACGATGCACAGAACAAAAGTGACGATTTTAGAGTGATTTGAATGGCTAAGATTCTCGGGAGATGTTGGATGTCACTTCACAAAGGAAAATAGCATGCAAACTCTCAATAGAATAAACGTCTGAACTGAGTGCTTAGGATTGCAGAATCTGATAAGATTGGTAATGTCAATCTGCATGGCTAGAGATAAGTCAGAATAAGTGATAAAATCACAGATTGCAAAAGTTAACTAACCGGTCGGTTAGTTGAAAACTGCTCGGTTCACCTCATTTATTAAAAATATTTTTTTCCTAATTTTAGACATTATCTGAGCCTAATTTCGATAATTATCTCAGAAATCACAAAACAGGATGTACCATATTTAGAATAAGTCACTTCTTAACTAACAAATTGATGTAGGAGAAAAATATCACCCACGAGATGGTGCCACGTGTCACCGTCTTGTCATACCAAAACTGTCAAAACACTAATGGGGAAGTGGGAAGCCTTAACCGCCTACCGTTATGGTGATAACTCCCCACTTAATAGTATTAACTACCCGTTAACGAAAGTAACCTCCCATGAACCTAGTAACCCCCAAATTAAAAGGGAAATAACTACCCACTAGGTAAAGGACTCTATAAAAGGAAGAGAGAAAGATGATGGCGGGTAAGTCATTTTTAATAAGAGCTTACGCTAAATCTTGTTTGAGCTTATTCTGACTTAAGCATCGGAGATTTCTCGCTGGAAATCCATCCGGCGAGTCACCAGTGTTGTTTTTGCTGTACAGGTCTATTCCTTAATGAGTTTCGGATTTCATCTAGACCATTTTGGCGACATCCGTGGGACCTAAATTCGTGAATAGATCATGTCTCAGAATCCTAATTCACAAGCTCAACAAGGTGGGGCACCTCCACCGGGGTCATCCTTAGCACTGATACGTGACCCAATTCGTGGGGTAGCCGCATCTCAATCACCCAACCGCGGCAAAAAGGTCATAAGTACGCCAACAACCACTACTATGGTGCGAACCACCACAGTTGCGGTACCCGTAATCCCGTAGTGATACTGACGGCTGTAGCAACGACACCGACATCTGTAGCAGTGGTGCCACCAGCTGTGACACTTACTCATTCCTCCGCAAACACTGTCTTACTTCCACTTCAAACTGTTGGCGTATCTGAACCTCCCACTACCGGTGTCACCACAACGGGTGTGATCAACACTATTCCACCAACCATGGACGACCAAACCGACCTGATGACTGTTATTCGAGCAATGCAGCAGTCCATCGACAAGTTGTAAGCTGCTATAGAAAATTCATCTCAACAGTGGGAGCCTTTCAGGTCCCCAAAAGATTGTTATGTATCCGAAAAGCAAAGGCAGTCTGTGAAGCAGCGATTGAATTTCCATGAAGAACCTGGTACCTCAAAGATGCCGGAAGGGACAAATCCCGATCAGCATGTGATACAAGTGGGAGATGAACAATTTTATGATGAACGGCAAAATTTGAGGTCTAAAAGGCATGAAGAGAGTTATTACGAGGCTCATTCCAACAAAAATTACCTACGTCAACAGTGGTGGTAATAAAGCAGAGCGCTACTCCAAGCTCCAGTTATAATCGGACAATCGTTCACGGAGGAGGTTGATCTCTTCCCAACTCCCCCAAACTTCAAAATGCCTCATTGTGAGTCGTATGATGGTACAAGAGATCCAATGGAACACTTGGCTCGTTTTACTTCGGGCATGAACCTACATCTGGTCCCCGACTAGATTATGTGTCGTGCCTTTCCTGTAACATTTAAAGGAGCTACACATGTTTGGTTTCAACACCTTGTAACTCGTTCAATCTCTTGTTGAGCTCGATTGGCAGAATCATTTCGAAGCAATTTCCTCACAAGCCGGGTGCAGAGGAAAAACTCCTCGACCCTCTTTCGTATAGTTCAGGGGCCAAAAGATTCCCTAAAGTTGTATTATGCTCGCTTCAACTCCAAAAAGCTCCTCATCGACCACTTAGATCTAGGAGTAATGTTTGCAGCCATGGCCAGGGGAGTTAGACCGGGAATGCCCTTGCGATTGTATTTAAACAAGCGCCCCCCAGAGAACATGCCGGACCTCCTGGACAGGGTGGAAAGTACCTTCGCGCTGAAGAAGATTTGACAACTTCGTAGCACGAAGAAATACATGCAGGGCAAAATAGGCGAGATCATTCTGAAGGGAAAACTCCGGATAAGCCCAAGAGTTTGCGAGCAACACTCCCTAAGTCGTTTACCCCTCTCAATACTTCTCGTGAGCACATCCTAAATCAGATCAAGGCACAAAACATCCTCAAAGGGCCAAAACCTATGCAAGGACCAGCCGAGAAGAGAGATTCTCAACTATATTGTCATTTCCATAAGGATCACGGTCATACAACGGATGAGTGCAAGGTGCTCCAGAGAGAAATTGAGAGCCTTATAGCTAAAGGGCATCTCAAGTAGTTCATCAAGACCAATGATTGACAACATAGTAGAAGAAGAGGAAATCAGTAGAGAACAGAGGAGACGCTTATGAAGGACCCTCCGGTGATAAACACCATCTCTGGAGGACTTAGTGCCGACAAACTGTCTAGCTCTTTGCAAAAGGCCTATGCTAGACAAGTCAATCTTACCCAAGGACCGGCTAAGTGAACGAAAGCATCCACCTCTCTAAAGTTCGATGATGCAGATCTCGACGGAGTAAGCTTTCCGCATGATGATGCCCTTGTCATCACTTTGAGTATAGATGCTTTCCAAGTCAAATGCATCTTGGTCGATACAGGAAGCTCAGTCGACATCATTTTCGAAGACGCATTCTATCAGATGTGGATTTCGGACGATAGAGTAAAACCACTATCTTTTCCTTTGTATGGCTTCACAGGTGCCTCTGCATCGGTGAAAGGAATCGCCCCCTCACAGTCATCGCAAGGGAAGTACCTCGTCAAGCATTACACACACTCGATTTCCTTATTGTCAAAGCCAAATCGTCGTATAACAGGATTTTGGGACGAACGGGCCTCAACAAGCTACAAGCTATAAGCAGTAGCTTTAACCTATCATCTCATCATGAAATTCCCTACGCCAACAGGGGTTGGCTTTGTAAAAGGAGATCAGATCCTGGCTTGAAGGTGTTACGTGGCATCATGCAAAGCTAAGGAAACACTTTCCATCGATGACTAGCGAGACGAGAAAGCGTTAAGACGTGCGGAGCCTATAGAAGCTCTCATTTCTATACCACTCATAGAAGGGGATGAGGAGCGACAAGTGAGGATTGGCTCAATGCTAGAATCGAGCATCATAGAATAGTTAGTCTCCTTCTTTCGATCCAACAATGACATCTTCGCGTGGAGTGCAGCAGACATGCCTGGCATCGATCCGTCCATGATCACACACCGGCTTTCAGTTGATCCCATGTGCAAACCTGTCAAGCAAAAGAAGTGCACTTGCGCACCAGAGTGACAAGTGATAATCAAGAAAGAAGTCGATAAACTCCTGGACGCTGGTTTCATCAAGGAAATCGACTACCCCAAGTGGGTAGTCAATGTCATTATGGTACCGAAAGTCGGGACAAACAAGTGGAGGATCTGTATCGATTACACAGATCTGAACAGAGCTTGCCCTAAAGATAGCTACCTGTTACCATGTATCGATACGTTAATTGATGCTACATTAGGTCATCAACTACTTAGCTTCATGGATGGATTCTCTGGTTATAACCAGATCCGCATGCATGAAGAGGACGTAGCCAAGACAGCTTTCATCATGGATCAAGGCTTATTTTGCTATAAAGTCATCCCCTTTGGGTTAAAGAATGTCAGCGCCACCTACCAAAGGTTAGTCGACAAAATCTTCAAACCCCTCATAGGAGAGAGCATGAAAGTCTATGTCGACAATATGCTCGTAAAAAACCTCCAAGCTGAAGACCATATTGCTGATCTCCAACAATGTTTCAGCCTTCTCTGCGAATTTCGTATGCGCCTCAACCCTACCAAGTGCGCTTTTAGGGTATCGTCTGGTAAATTCCTTGGGTTTATGGTCTCGGAAAGGGGAATCGAAGCGAACCCCGAGAAGATCAAAGCCATTCAAGAGATGGTTGCTCTTAGGTGCATCAAGGAAATACAAGTCCTAACCGGGCGAATCGCTGCCCTTAGCAGATTCCTCTCTAAGTCAGCCGAGCACTGGTTGCCATTCTTCAAAGCATTAAAGAACATAAAAAATTTTGAATGGAAGGTTGAGTGTCAAACTTCCTTTGACAAATAAAAGGAGTATCTTATATCGCCACCTCTTCTCTCCAAACCCATCCCAGGATAAGATCTTTTCTTTACTTGGCCATTGTAGAATCTATCGTCAGTGTAGTTCTAATTCGAGAGCAGGATGGTCGGCAGCTCCCCATCTATTATGTGAGAAAAGTTCTTCAGGAAGCCGAACAGAGATATCCAAATGCAGAGAAATTGGCATTCGCTTTGCTAATTGTCGCAAGAAAGCTTCGGCCGTACTTCCAGTCTCACACAATAATCATGCTCACTGACAAACCCCTTAGATGAATATTACACAAGCCTGACCTTTCGGGTCGTCTCGTTCCTTGGTTGATAGAATTGGGTGAGTTTGAAATCCATTATCGACCACGACCTTCAACAAAAGGGCAGACCCTGGCAAATTTCATCGTTGAGTGCACTTTTCCCATTGAAGACGAGGAGCCTATCCTCTCTGCCCAATCTGAGTTATTCACTTGGACACTCTTTATGGATGGATCGTCGAACACAAGTAGGAGTGATGCAGGGTTGATCCTCAATGGACCAGATGGCCTGACCGTAGAATACGCTCTTCGCTTTGACTTCTAAGCTACAAATAATGAAGCAGAATACAAAGCTTTGATAGCAGGTATGCATCTTGCTCGTGCCATGCGCGGAGCATCCCTTTATGCTTTCAGCGATTCAGCACTTGTTGTGAAGCAGATGTCGGGAGAGTACGAAGTAAAAGATCCAAATATGGCCAATTACCTTCGCAAAGCAAAAGAGGTAGCCAACATATTCACTCTCTTCAAGATCACGCAGATCCGCAGAGAAGACAATACTTTAGCAGATGCACTCCCAAGGTTGGCCTCTCTTGATCCATCAGGTTTTGGCCGTACCATCCATCTGGAACTCCTACATGAGTGAGCATCACGATGAAGGAGGTTATGCAAACTGAGCATGAGCCTCATGGATTGATTCTATCAAGGCCTACCTTCAAGACGACACATTGCCTGCAGACCGGAAGCAAGCCAGGAGTATCATTCTCCATTCATCTCGGTATGCTATTGTGGAAGATGTATTATACAAGCGTTCCTTTACACTTCCTTACCTCTGTTGCCTCACCCCCATTAGAGGCCAACTATGCTCTCCAGGAAGTCCATGAAGGTATCTGTGGACAACACTTAGGAGGACGAGCATTAATGCACAAGGTTCTTCGACAAGGATATTATTGGCCGACAATGCATCGCGATGCTTTGGACTATACTAAAAAATATGATGCTTGTCGGCGCTTCTCCTCAATCCCTAGGCAGTCGCCAAGCCCCTTATCATTGCTGAGTAGTCCTATACCTTTCGTTATGTGGGGAATGAACATCATGGGTCCTTTCCCCCCGACTACAGCTCAGCACCGATTTGTAATTGTGGCAATTAATTATTTCACTAAGTGGGTGGAAGCCGAAGCCTTAGCCACAATTATTGAAAAGAAGTGTGAAGACTTCTTCTGGCATGCCATTATTTGTCACTTTGGAATTCCACGAGTGCTCGTCATAAACAATGGAAAACAGTTCGATAACCCAACCTTTCGGATTTTTTGTGCCAATTTATCAATCGAGCAATGCTTCACTTTCTTAGCACACCCGCAGTCAAATAGACAAACCGAAGTTACAAATCGCACACTTCTCCAAAGGATAAAGAAGAAGCTTGACGGTGCAAAAGGCTTATGGGTCAATGAATTGCCCAAAATCCTTTGGGCTTACAATACGACAACAAGAAATCCTACAGGTGAAACTCTTTTCAGTCTATCATTTGGGACGGAAGCACTAATCCCAGTGGAAGTAGAGTTACCGTCTCTTTGGCTCATAGCCTATGACACGGTACAAAATGAATAGGCTCTTCGAGCAAACCTCGATCTCCTTGACTAGCGTCGAGAACAGGTAGATGTGCGACTTGCGGCCTACCAACATTGGGTTTCCATGTTTTATGACCAAAGAGTTCGACCTCGCGCGTTTCAAATTGGTGACCTAGTCTTACATCGCATAGAAGGTTCAGCCCCACGTAAAGCCTTTAGGAAGTTAGCCCCAAACTAGGAAGGTCCATATAGAATAATCAAGACGGGCGGCCCCGGAGCCTATCACCTGGAACACATGGATGGCCAACTAGTCCCTCGGACGTTTAATGCCACCAATCTACGACGATACTACGCATAAGCAAGCCCTGGGGGGGGGGGAATCTACTCCCTCTACCCTTGCGCTTGCCAATACTTGTTTATGTTGTTCCTGAACTTGTTTGAACTTATTCCCAGGCTTTGACAGCCCAAATTCAGTTTGCCTTATCAAATGTACTTCATCTTTATTATGAATGGAAACTGATTCGTGACTCGCACAACTCAAGAATGTGCAAAACAATGCCTTGATTGCATTATAAAACCAAAAGTTGGTGCAAGTTAGGCTTCAAGGCCATACAAAACAAAAGTTGCTCCGAATGACTAGTAAAATAAACAAACGCCTAGTCTAATCCTATCGCTCAGCAACATCACCTGGTAGCCCCACTTCAGATTGCCCTTCAACCGTAGATGCCTGGGGCCTTGAAATTACCCCAAAGGCTGACCCAGAGGCACCCAGGCTACTACTAACTGAAGGACTGGCTAAGGTTCGCGAGCTAGCAGTTTTCTTCCGCTCGGCCTCTTCCTTAAGAGCATCCTCGGCAGCAACCTCGAGAGCAAACTTGTGCTCATAAATGCTTAAATCAAAGTCGGGATGATCCTTCAGAATGTCATTCTTACACTTATTGTAACCATGAACCAATGCCCTCTTAAAATCACGATAGCACATATCAGTGAAAGTCTTAGATTTCTTGAAGAGCGACTGTCAACTTCTCGACCTCCAAATGACCGACTCGAGCTACCAGTTCACTATTTCGAGCAGCCACTTCAGAGTTGGACAGCTCTAGCCATTCAACCTTCCTGCTCCAGTCCTCCACTTTCTTCTCGGCTTCCCGACGAAAGTTGTTCTCGATCAGTGTCTTTTTCTTCTCTTCATCCAGCATCTTATCAGCAACGATCAGCTTTTTGGCACCGATCTGCACCTGCGCCACCGCCTACACGACAAAAGTTAGGATTAAAATAGTCTTAACTTCCAATGAAGCCAAAGATAAAAATCAACTTGCGACATCAGATGAACCATCCCGTTGGCTATATCAGTGGCGCCGTAGGAGGACAGAGTTTTGCGATCCATAGGAATGATCGCATTACTAGACCAGTCCCATGTTGTACGAGGTGATTTGAAAACAGATTCCTCAATAGATACCCCTCAAGCAGGACAATGTGGAGTATCAAGACGAACAGAGAAAGACGTAGCTTTGATTCCAGCTCTACTTGAGGCCTTCCTTTTCTTAGGAACTTCTCTAGATTTGTCGACCGAAGACAAACCCAGGACAAAATCCTCTGTATGCGTCTGAGTCACCTTTGGCTGGGACCCGAAGACCAGCGCACCAAAGTCCAAATCTTGCACCTCTTCCTCTTCAGCACCATGGATAGATGCAAGTTTATCGGGAATGATGTCCCCTAGAACTCCCTGTACATTGAACAGTGGAGGATCTCCCTGTGCTCACGATGACATGATCTTTGCACACACGATGACAGTAAGACTACCGTTAAAAGGAAAACAAACATTTAAGTTTTGATAAAAGTATTTACCGGGATCATTTTTGTCCTCCGCTTCCTCGTTGAAATCTTAAGGCTCAGGGGAGAAGATGATGCCGCATTTGTGGAGCTGAGCGTTGCTCAAAAGGTATCTGGATTTTAAGGGCACAGCTCCCTTAAGCTTCTCAATGTGTTCAAGGTCAGTTTCTGACAAGTCTTGTTCTTTTAACGCATTACAATCTTTAGTCACACACTCGGGTAGCCACACGTTACAAACTTCATTCCGTTGGGACTTGGGCAATTTAACAAATAGAAATTTCTCCTTCTAATGATGATTTGACGATGGTGGGTGTGGAAATAAGTTAGCCTCGGCCTTTGAACGACGACTTAAAAAATACCAACCCACTTGCTTCATAATTGTACATATGGTAAAAAAACCATCTGAACACCCTAACTCTAGGCCTCAAACCAAGTTTATGGCATTGATAGATGAAGAAACTTAAGAAACACCATGCATGAGGCGAAAACTGACCGGAAGCAAGTCTGTAGGCGTTCAAAACCCTATTGAAGAAAGGATGGAGGGAAACTCCAAAACCATTAATGAACATATCCCAATAGACTCTTATCTCATCAATAGTCGTCATATTTGCTGACTCGCCCTTGTCCGGTAACCTGAGTTTTACACTTTGTGGGATCTCACATCGTTCCCGTAAAAGTTTTAGGTCATAGCTACTAAGTTTACTTCTGAGTGTATGGGCATCGAAAGGTTGAGGAGACTGAGCCCTCTCCATTAGTACTTCCTTTGGGGGAACTCCCCTCGACTCTTGGAAAGGAATTAAGGGAACACCAACTTCTAAAAATAAGGGGTCAAAAGTTGGTTCTACCCTAACATCTTGGGCATCAGCATCAAACTCATAAACATGTTCTCCATTTTTGTTTGACATATTTTCATATCAAAACCAGAGATTTTAGAAGGAAAAGTTTGAAGCTTACTTTAATAATAAGAAGAAGAACCTTCAAACTCTTTAGAAATCTCTTTCGAATGAAGCTTCCAAATCCCCTCCCTCTCAACACCACTTAAGAAATGACAAGTTATGGTGAGGGTAAAAGGTTTTACCCCTTATATAAAAATAATAGACTCATTCAACGGATGAGATCTCATGACCATTAGATTACACTAGACACGTGGCAAGATCCAGTAAAATGACTGAAGGGCAAAATTACGTGTTTACCCCACGACGATAACTACAACATAGCCGAATAGACGAGCTACTTTGGTCCTAGCCTCTGCCAAGCAGACAAGCGCATTGGACCACACGTCTTTACTCAGCCAAGCTGAGTAGACGAGCATCTTACACGCCTCTACTCGGTTAGCTGAGTAGACGGGCATCTCAGTGTGCCTCTACTCGGCCAAGCCAAGTAGACGAGCGGCTCACGCCTCCACTCGGCCAAGCTGAGTAGACGAGAATCTTACACGCCTCTACTTGGCCAAGCTGAGTAGACGAGCATCTTACACGCCTATACTATGTTAGCGGAGTAGACGAGCATCTCATTGTGCCTCTACTTGGCCAAGCTAATTAGACGAGCGTCTCATTTCTCTACTCGGCTAAGCCGAGTAGACGAGCATCTAACACGCCTCTACTCGGCCAAGCCGAGTAGACGAGCGTCTCATGCCTCTACTCGGCCATGCCTAGACGAGCATCTTACACGCCTATACTGGGCCAAGCCGAGTAGACAAGCATCTTACACGCCTCTACTCGATTAGCCAAGTAAATGAGCATCTTTCGCGCCTCTACTCGGCCAAGCCGAGTAGACAAGCATCTTACACGCCTCTACTCGACCAAACTAAGTAAACGAGCATCTCATTGTGCCTCTACTCGGCCAAGCCGAGTAGACGAGCATCTCACAATACCTTTCCTCGGTCAAGCCAAATAGACTACAGATTAGTGCCTCTACTCGACCAGGCCGAATAAACAAGCATCTCATTGAACCTCTACCCGGCCAAGCCGAGTAGACACACCTTGAACCCCCCTTAGCTGTAAAGTCCTTATTGTGCCTCTACTCGTCCATCTACTCGGTCAAACCGAGCAAAACCTCTAGCGTAAGACAAATGAAACCTCGGCCAAGACATCTCATAAACTCTGCTCGGCCGAGCCTAATAGATGATCTCTTAGTAATGTCTGCTCAGCAACCTATGGTGTCCTTTCTCGGCCAAGCCGAAGAAACGAAGGCATCCTAGCTATTGACAGAGCTGAGTGAAAGATCTCTTAAAAACCCAAGAATAATGATTCCATATTATCCTCCAGAGAACATGGAATAGGGGCAAATGATGTAGGAGAAAAATATCACCCACTAGATGGTGCCACGTGTCACCGTCTTGTCATACCAAAATTGTCAAAACACAACCTCCCATGAACCAGCTAGTAACCCCCAAATTAAAGGGAAATAACTACCCACTAGGTAAAGGACTCTATAAAAGGAAGAGAGAAAGATGATCGGGGGTAAGTCATTTTTAATAAGAGCTTATGCTAAATCTTACTTAAGCTTATTCTGACTTAAGCATCGGAGATTTCTCACCGGAAATCTATCCGGCGAGTCACCAGTGTTTGTGCAGGTCTATTCACGAACGAGTTCCGGATTTCATCCATAACACAAATAAACTAACAATTAAATTTATGTGATCTTTTTTATCAAGGACAAATGAATGGAGTAGACCAAATTCATGGATCAATTATTTTTCAAATTATCTAGACAAGTTACATCATTTAGAACAATCTAGACCATGGTCGGACTTGCTTACATGGAGTGGACAGATTGACTAGACCAGACATGCAATGGAGTGGATCAAATTAACTAAATAAAACTGGACTGGATTAATTAATGCACATCACTAAACCCATACTAAATAATGCATTTTAATTAATAATGAAGTCTATTACTTAATTAATTTAAAATACCTATAAAAATGAGGTGTCTACAAAGCCCCTTGGAGATAAGCACACTTGCGGGCGAATATCACTGAAAAAAGGACGATGCATTTTTTTTTAGTAAAAATACAAAAGCAATACCACGTGGCTCAAAGACAAACTAAAAATACTTCACGCAGATGTAAGGTCAGACCCATACAAGCTTTGTCACGACCCGAACCCCGGGCAGGGCCCGTGAGCTAGGCACGTGACCGCTAAAACCAAATATTGTTGGAAGCCAAACCAACATCGATAGCGATTGGTCGTAAAACAATATTTGCAACTGAATTTTGCACATTACAAACTTTAAATCGATTTTCAATGGTCGGAAACAAACTCATGTCTAAAACTCCCTATAATCTGATTTCAAAGTGTTGTCTAACCATGTAGAGAAAATAGTAAATATATCCATTATCGAAGCCCCAAATCGATTTGAAAAGTTCGACCAGTGTTGTTAAAGGTGCAAAAAGTCCCTGGAGCCTAGGCACAGGCGCGTGCCTTTTCGAAGCGAGGCGCAATATTAAAATAAATAAAATAAATAAATAATAATACACTAAAATAATAAATTATGTAAAAAAAAAATAAGAACATGATAATTAACAAACTTCCAAACACTAAAAAAGTTTCAAATTCCATCACATCATTATTTAACAAGCTTCCAACATAAGAGAAGTCTTAAATCCAATGAAAAATTGCAAATCACCAAACACTAAGTGAACATAACACCACCATCCTCATCATTGCTAAGGGCCAAGGCAGCAACGCTTTCTTCAAATGAAATCATAAGCTCCAAGTCCGGTAGAGATTCCTCATCGACTTCATCTTCTTCGTCGACCAGGTGAACTGAAGGAGTAGATCTACTTGACATGGCAGCCATATTTGATGACAACCTTACACTTCTTGTTGTTGACCTCAAATGGTAATTCGGCTCTGTGCCACTTAAAGGGTCACTTTCAAACACGTCACAGTCTTCGTCTGCATCTTCATCTGGCCGCCCAAGCAACTACTCATTACTTTCATCGATATTATCCAATAAAATAGGATCAATTGTGTTGCGTGAATTGTATCGTCGCTTTAACACTCTATTGTATTTCACAAACACCAAATCATTCAAGCGACTTTGTCCAAGCATATTCCTTTTCTTGCTATGAAGCTGTAAAGTACAGTATACAAATTGATTAATAGTCATTGAGTATGAAATAAATACAAAGTTTAGCATAAAACTTTACTATTAGATTATAACTTGGACTCATATGCTAAAAAACGCTCCAGTTACGTTCACAGCCAGAAGCACTACAAGTGAGACTCAAAATCTTTATTGCTAATTCTTTGAGGCATTGATGATCCATACGA
>JAVXUP010002367.1:0-138897 GCA_033070095.1 Escallonia herrerae | reverse complement strand
CGGGATCACTCCAAGAAGTATCTGAGGTTTGAAGTTGGTCCTGGCGTTGTCCATGAGACCTAATCTTTTCCCACTTTCTGGTAAGGTCATAGTTGTGTCCTCTCGTCGATTTCTGTGTCCAAATGCAGTGGGTAGTCAAAAGCTTATAAATGACCCGGATGCGATCAGCTGATTCGGACACATATTATGAAACCGGACATGACACATTACCGTTTTCGGCATGGTGCTACTTCATAGATTAATATGGTTGCACCATCTAAAACCCTAATCCATGAACATTGGAAAGTTATCTTATGTAGATGGTGTGCTTTTCTCTAAGCTTATTTTTTTCTTTTTCACCGGATCGAGTAAGTTTTGTATTACTTATATAACACAATCTCTGCTGCATGTCATTTTTTGTCTTGTCTTTGCTTCTGTGTCATTATTATGCTCGTTTCTTGAATATGTATATATTGTTGTACAGGTCCAAGAGAATTGCAACTGGAAATCGAGAAAGCTATTTGCAATGACCGACTATCCGCCATAGCACACTTGGATATGAAGATGAGAGATAAACTGAGTCAGCAAGGTTCTGAAATCAGCTCAAAATTGTTGCGCATAGGATTATTAAAGCCCTTTCCAAACAACTGCATTTCCCTTATGACTATTAGTGGGGCTAAAGGGAGTACGGTAAGTTAGTAGAAGATATTTTATATCTTAGTTTGCCTGGTTCACTTCGCTATCTTGATCTCAAAGTGTTCATCTTGAATTGTGTGTCCTCCCGCACTTTGATTTAATGAACTGTATTTGTATGTGGAAGATCCGTGTAAAAGGTCCTTACCTCGTTACACTCAGTTGGAGTAGGTTGGACGTGAGGCCATCTGTTGCTCGTAGCATCAGCCTTGTGGTTATCTTCCTAACTTTTATCAATGCGACAGGCAAAAGGAAGATCATGTCCGTGAGTAACAGCAGATCATGTGTCACTCCACCTGGTACTGCTTTAACTGTCCCTCTCATCTGGAGAGGAGCCAATGGTGCTGGGAGTGGCAGATTGAGAGAAGCAACATCATGAAGTGCTCACCAAGTCATAGTATAAGCCTTTTACTGATGGAGGAACGAACTTACACAGCGTAATGCCAAGTCAACCAAAAAGCTTCATTCATAAGGTTTTAGGCCATCTACATACTCAAATCCTTCCTGCTCATAATTCAATGCAGGATTCTAGCATCATGTGTATAACCCCTACATGTAATCCATACGCTTCTCCCAGTAATTGAACCATTACTCATCTTCATCTATGCTTCCTTTCACTGATTCTCATTTTGAACTTATTTTTTGGCTCCTTTCTTTTTCCTTCAGTTATCTTACATAATCTGGTCCATGAGTGCATGCTCTTTGAAGGTGCAAAAATCACCCTGCCTTATCTCATCAATGGGATCTTTTCCTCCTAAAACATTTTCATGCCATGGTTCCCATACCATTTAAGTTGCCCATTAGAGAATCGGCCAAAGCGTATTTAAATCAAGAAACTGGTATTCATCCTAAGTCGCGAGACTTGGGGGTCGGGCCAGTCATTTGTTTTCTATGGTGGATTATCGTTCACCCCAAGGTAGTGATGGAGAGGATCTCATGCTTTGACGACTAAAAGTAGACTACTTAGCATTAATCAATAACTTCAGCTGGCCCACCTTTCTTATTGGTTCAGGTACCTTCAATTGTTATATTAGGGATGCAGGAATTGAGCTCCATAGGCTCGGGTAGCTAGAGGGAAAGATAGCATGTCTGTAGGAGAACAAGTGGATAAGAAAAAAGTCTAGGGAGATAGAGGGAACGAGTTACAAGTTGTGGTACACATGCAACATTGGCGAATATTTTTTTTTGGCATTTCTTTATGTGGTAATGTATATCTGGTTTAGTCAGCCGTTCCTTGTACTTGAACTGCACAATTTGGCTAAGCCTGTGAGCTGAAAAAATAATGATATACTTTGTGCCTTCTAACTGCGGTTGCAAGAGAAGTATATAACACAAGACAACTGACCAAGCTTAATGATCATTTGCATAGAAAACAAGCCAATCCAGAGGGCTGATTGGCTCCTATACCACATGTCATGGTCCGCACATTTTTGAGCCACAGTAGAATGACCGTGGTCATGAATAGAGATGGGGTAGGACTATAGTCGGTGAACGCCTAAGAAATGAGGTTGTAGGATTGAAGAGGAAGGGTGGTAAAATTATTTTAGTTGAATCATAGTGGGAGATGAGACTATTAACATAATCAGCTTGTAGCTGAACTCTACCAAGAAGGAAATTTGGGAGGATATGGATGGAGTTGTAATGGTTATTGCCCTGGAAGAGAAGTTATAGGAGGAGGTTTAAGCACACACATCAGAAGAGCTAGTGGAGGCTTTGAAAGGGTACATTGAGAATTAGGTTTTTGATAGAGGAATGAATCATGAGAAGAGACGTATGTTTTTCTCAGTGGCTTTTATATGATGGTAGCAAAACCCTCTGCAAAAAAAAGGGACTCACATTTGATTACTTCTAACAGTGGATCTCATTCATGGAGTGTGTCTTGCTACGCAACATATGTTGATGCTGCTGGACATTTATGTTAAGAGTTGGATAGGAAGGTTAAAGGTGAGAAATATCCGCGAAGATGTTGGAATTTGAACGGGGACTTATTAAGCACTTGATACATTGATTATAAAATGATCTTAGAATTTGGATGATGAGCCAAATATAATGTAGATAAAGATGTCTATTTGCGTCAAGATGGTTGCTAGAGAGGTCTTTGGGGAGTCCAGAGGAAATGGCTTACAGGTTTAAAGAAATTTGGTGGTGGAATGAGGAGGTCTAAAATGCAATTAAGATTGGAGAGGGAATGTTGTGAAGGATTGCACTAATGCAGGAATGAGGTTAATGTTAAACAATTATAAGTTGGATTGAAAGGAAGTAACGGACGCAGTGAGAGATGCTAGGTGTAGGGCGTACGGAAGTTTATACCTTAAAGTTGGATACTACAGAGTCAGGCTATTGTGAAAGAAGATGAGGCTAGACTGAGATGTTGAATTCTTTTTGATAAGCTGTTAAACAGTGAGACCAAAGATAATTTAGGAAAACTTGATGACTCAATTGATGATACTAATTGGAGGTTTGTTCATAGAATTAGAGCATCTCTAAAGGATGAAAACAGGAAAGGCTATTGGATCAGATGCTATTCCTATTGAGGTTTTAAGGAGCTTGGGTGATGTGGCCATATGATGGTTGACTTATTCGTTTAACAAGTTCTTTAATTCTACGAAAATGCCTGAAGAGTGGAGGAAAGGCATTTTGTTACCTATATCTAACAATAAAGGAGATACCTAAAGCTGCAATAACTATTAAAGGATCAAGCTCATGTGTCACACACTGAAGCTTTCAGAGAGGGTAATTGAACTTAGCTTAAGAAGGTTTTACGCCTGGGAGATACACTATAGAGGTTATTTTCATGATTGGCCGATTGAATGAAAGGTTTAGAGGGAATAGAAAAGATCAACGCATGCTCTTTGTAAAAGGTATCAAGGAAAGATATGTGGTGGGCTCTAGAGATGACAGGAGTGCCTAACAGTTATGTTTATGTTTCCAAGGATATTTCTGACGGAGCGATGACCATTTTGAGAACAACTGATGGAATGACTACTGAGTTCCCAATTACTTATTGGACTTCACCAAGGGTTAGCTTGAAGCCCATATCCTTTTACAACTAAGAATATTAAAGGACTTCTCATGTTGTATGTTATTGGTTGATGATGCAGTTTATATGATGAAACTAGGGTAGGACTAAACATCTACCTAGACTTATAGTCAAGGACTTCAAATCAAAAGGCTTTAGATTAAGGAGGACTAAGACGGAGTACTTGCAATGCAATTTTAGTAAAGTTAGGAGGTGGTCGAGGGATGAAGTGAATATAAATTGTCAAGGAGTACCTAATAAAGGAAGTTAAGTTTCTTGCATCAATAATGCACAAAGAGGTAGAGATTGACGTGGATGTTGCCATAAGATGAGACGAAACTTGGTATACTGTGTCTCGTGTGTTGTGCGATGATAACATTCCTCTCAATTGGAAGGAAACAACTTATAGGAAAGCAGTGAGGCCGACAATGTTGTATGGTTCTGGCAACTAAAAATCACCATGCACATAAGCTGAATCTAGCTGAAATACAAATGCTTAGGTGGATGTGCGGCCACAAAATGAGGCATAGAGGAAGAAACGAGGATATTTTCAACAAAGTGAGGGTGGCGCCAATCGAGGAAAAGGTGAGGGTGCATTGCTTGAGATAGTTTCATGACATCCAACTTAGGCCTTTAGACGATCTGTAAGAAGTGATTTATGCCAAGTTGACAGGGGTAAGACGAGATCGGGGTAGACCAAGGAGAGCGTAGAGAGAAAGTAGTCAGAAAGGACGTGATTGCTAGGAATTTATCGAAGAGCACGCGCTCTGATAAGGGAAAATGGAAGAAAAGGATTATGTAGCCGATCCTAACTAGTTTGAGAGTTAGGACAAAATGTTGGGCGGTGATATATATCAGGTAACTAGAGGAACACAAGTACAAAAAAGTTCCACATGAGACATAAGAGTGAAAAATAGATACATGTGGAACTCCTGCCTTTTGCTGCCAATGACGTTACGATGTCTTTTAGTGATGATTGCTTCTCTTTTCCCTTATTACGTGGACTCAGTACGAGTTTCGGCTGTCAGATGTACGTCTATTTGTTGGATTCGTCTAAATTTTATGACGCGTGGACACGACACAAAATTTATAGCTATTGTTATTATTCTACGATTCCTTGTGTAAAATGGGCTTCTATGCGATATGCATGGCTTATATGTGAATTTTTCTCATCTAGAAGCAATATTGAATCAATAGAAGCAATAAGATAGATATTCCATACCCATGTACAAGTATCAAGTGTCCGACGTGGGTACTACAATTCATTTTGCAGGGTCTCTGTAACATAGCTTTTCCATAGGCCACCTACGCATCTTATTTGCAACAGAGGCAGCGAGCGAGTCCGACTTAGACAGTTTAACTTGTCCTGATGCCAAAGCTACCTGAACCTACTGAAGCGAGAAAAATTATAATTAGAGTGCTAGCATTCCTTGTTGCCTGTTGTTGCGCAATCCCATCTCATTACAACAAAGCATGCTAGAAAGCCAGGACAATAGCTAAAATATTTGACTCTGAAAGTGCTGAAACAGGCAAGGGGTAACTTTCAAGTTGGTCGGTCAAAATTATTTGGTTGGATTCTGTGTCTTTTTTATTCTTGGGACTCCACTCCATGGCTGCCCTGTATGGAACAAAGTACTTAGTTTTGCCGGATTAATGCCAAATATCATAAACCCGATAAGCCCATTTGATGTGATTATCCTGGCATTGACACTGAGGTTGGGTCCCATACTTTACTAGCTGCATTTTTCCGGAACTTGCATCACAAAGGCTGACACGGCCACAAACCAAACCAGTATAAAAACAAATATCTGACAGGATCGAAGGCACCAACTGGGGGAAAGTCAAGCATCATGCAAGCGCTACTTTTTCTTTTTAACTCTCATATTTATGAGTTTTGCCCTTCATTAGGATAGCAGCTGTTAGAGGTTCTTTATTGCAACCAAAATAAGAAGTGCCCGTCTTTTGGCATCAGCTTAATTTATATAATTAATTGGTCCTTGAAGAGGGGAGGGGGAGCCAGAAAGTATTAATGAAATCAAAGAAAATCTAAAATGTAGGTCAAAGAGGAGCAAGGAGTTTGAACAATGAACGTGTTAGCTTCACTGTCTAACAGGTTGTGCTTTTTTAAGCAGATGGTTACTTTACATGGTATCTGGTTCATGGTTGCTGAAGCTCTTGGGTTCAATTCTTTCCAATTGCATTTAGCCACATATGTACACTGCTCATTGACTTGTCACTGCATTGTTTGTGCATCGCGGTTCTGCTTGATCAATTTATCTCTTCATGTGCAATTGGGGGCTTGCAAGTGAGGGGGACTTTAAATAAATATTGGCCTGTCCTTTAATAGCCTGAGCTATTAGAGCAAATGGTACTTTAACAATTCTGTTGGTTTACTGATCTGTGGCTGTTAAAGATGACATGCAGTCCTCCAGCGAGCTATGAGACACATGGTTTTTTTTGGCTGCATTGTGCAAGGCACAACTTGAGGAGTAGGCTGTACTTAAAGTCTACCAGTACCACTATGGATTTATCTATACATCAAAAGTCTCAAACTCGTGGTTGACCAGGATTATGCAATTTGGTCAAGATTCCCTTGGATTTTTCTTTTTTCCTTTTTGGTGTCAGCTGTGTAAACTAACTGGATAATGTGGTTCACAAACACAGGTTAATTTCCAGCAAATATCTTCTTGTTTGGGGCAACAAGAGTTGGAAGGAAAAAGAGTGCCTCGAATGGTTTCTGGAAAGACCCTGCCTTGCTTTCCTCCATGGGACTTTTCATCTCGAGCAGGTGGCTTCATTACTGATCGCTTTCTTACCGGTCTTCATCCTCAAGAGTATTACTTCCATTGCATGGCCGGTCGTGAAGGGTAACTCAGAATTACTCCTTGTTGTTTTTAAGTTGCTTCTCTAAAAAAAAAAGGTTATGTTCTGAGTTTGTTTTGGTGCTTTGCCATTTGAGCTTATTCTTACATCCATAGGTTTTTTAAAGAACGCACCGCATGTTAGCACTAGGAGCAGCCACTTCGATGGTTGTAACGACGTTTTTAGGTGGATTGATGAATAGGTTGCTCAGAACGAAGGATCAGAAATATCTTTGTTATAAGGTAGATAAGTCACAACGAGAAGTGTAAATATCATTTGAGCACTAAAAATTGAAGCGATGCGCAAGAAAGAAGAAGAAACGGCACAATCTGTGCACTCTACCTCTTTCTATCTCACAGTTTTCTTCCCTCTTCTTCTCTTTAAGATATGACGTTGATAAACCTATTTTAGTAACCAAGAGTTTGGAAAATTCAATCCACTTTGATTATATCTATGTCAAATCTGATTTATGAAATCTGAGTATCGCATGCCAAAATTCAAAAGAGTCGAGATCTCTTCTTTCTTAAAAATTTTCGGACAAATAAGTTGCAGAAATTTGCTACAACATGCTATTCTCGTGAATCTATGCTGTGTACCTCTGCTGGTTCCTAGGCTCCAGGACACCTTTGCACCTTTCGTGCTTCTGGGCCTAAAATTAAAATCTTGGGTTAAGATACTTAGGGCTACAAATGACATGTTTTAAATAGAAGGATCGGGCTCCGCTCGGTTGGGTGATCAGGCCTGTTAGTGACGTTCAAGTATCTGTTGTATCATGTTTCCCTGTTTGCTTTTTTTTTTTCCCGCTTCTGTAACAAGTATCTACCTTGCAACTTGTCACATCACAAACCTTCCTTCAGTTTTCTCATTTGCGGCCATTATTGTACACTCAATTATTAAAAAAGGGACATGCCATCATGGCCGTGCCTCGACTTCAATGAAGCTGTCCAAGCTAGCGTCGTGATTGATGAAAACAATCATGTCAGCTTGAATAGGTCAGAAGTTTAGTCAGACTGCACTGCATGGAATTCGGCTTAATTCAAGTCTTGAACCTGCAGATATTTCCTTGATGTCGTGATTTTAGTTTTGGACTAATTGTGCCCACTTCATTTTATTTTCGTTTTTTTTCTCCTCGATAGGAGTTTCTAGTCCTGAAATTTTGGTTCAAGCTGTTTGTTTCCTATTAAACCCTTTCCCCGTGGATCACTTGTTGCAGACCGATGAAATATTGGTTCTTCGTGGAGCAATAGTTGTCCCAAGTCGACAACTAAGGCTTGGGTGTGACACGTACATGATACTTTATTGAACGTCATTGGTCCTTTATGTGAAGCTATGAAGCACCGGTGCGCGTGCATGGGTGTGTCCGAATTTTTTTATTTTTTTTCAATTTATTTTCTGGATCTTGGGTGTGGCTCGGGCACGCACCCGGGTTTTTTTGGCAGAGAGTAGAAGAAGAAGAAAGAGAAGAAGGAGAAGAGAAGGAGGAGAAGAAACAACCTGCGCCGGAGCGGCGGGGGTCTTCCGGCAGGACAGGCTAGCGGCAAGGAGGGTCTTCCGGCAATCGGCGACAGGCAGTCCGGCAGCAGCAGCGATGACACCCCTCCTTGCAGAGCCCCGTCGGTTGACGGTCTGGTTGACGGCTGTGTTTAACATAAACTTATAAGCTAGGGTTTCTTGAGAGTTTGTGTTTATTATGTTTAACTCCCCACTTTGTTGAAAAAGCTTTTAAAATAACCCCACAATCTTTAAAAAGTAACAGAACTACAAACTTTGTCATATTTGATTATGCACTTTCAATATTTCTAAAGTAGCCCTCCAAATTAACAAAATACCTTATTGTTTGTCTAAAATAGCATTATTTTTATTACATATAAATAATATATATTAATAAATGTTTGCTGTATCCCCGCCGCACCCGTATCCTATTTTTGAAAAAATGACGTATCCGCGCATCCGCATCACCTGCACCCGCACCGGAATCCGTGCTTCTTAGATGTGAAGTATTCATTGTTATTTTGGTCAATTCACTTGTATGCACATGTGACTAGGTTCCCAGCTGAGTTCCTTGAATAGTTTTGCAAATTAAAGAATTTTTGTTTGATGCTTACTCTCCTCAGATCTGTGGACATGTATTTGATGTGCCTCAGTTGTTTACACTTTGTTCGCTTGCAGGATTGAGAGAAATCAATAAAGAACTTCGTAAATCAAATGCAAATCAAACTATAAAGAACTTTATATTTTGCTCTAAAATTCTGTCTGCACTCTGCACTATTGCATCAAAATTGAGATAAATGTTGACTATCGTACTTATGGTGCATAAGATACATGACCGATCAGTATAAGTGACATAATACTGGCTTTTATAATTGCTCGCCGGTGGTAAATATTATCCTGTCACCACCATAATTACGACAATTAACAGCAGAACTACAGCTACAACTACTTCTGCTGCTGCCACCACCGCCGCCACCACCACAACCAGTCTCTCCATAGCTAACCATCACCGTAGCTTACACCACCATAGATAGAGATGGTCTCTATAGTGCGCTACTACCACCACCATCGTCGTCGTATTCCTGACTATCATCACCACCACCACCACTGTCTTGGACTACCATCACCACTGCCGCCACCGCTGAGGGCTAAGATAATTTCTATAATTTGTACTCCCAAGTCTCCAACACCACCATCGTCAGTCTTGATTCGGATACATTGATGATTTTATAGTTCTATTACTGAATCATATTTAGGAATGTAATTCAACTCATGTATTGAGAAATAGAGTATGAATTGTTATTAACCTCACAGAAAGTTATCTTTATATAGCTTCCTGATGTAGGACTTTTTTCATCTGACTGTAATCTTGTATTTTCCAGGTTAGTTGACACTGCGGTCAAAACCTCACGCAGTGGATATCTACAGCGGTGCCTCGTAAAAAATCTGGAGTCTCTGAAGGTTTGTTATGATTACACCGTCCGTGATGCAGATGGTTCCATCATTCAGTTTCATTATGGAGAAGATGGCGTTGACGTACACAAAACAAGTTTTCTCCATAAGTTTGAAGCTCTGGCTGCAGTGAGAACCTTGATCCTCTTAATTAGATCTGAGTCTTCTATGCTTCTAGTTTGTTCTTTTTTTTTTGATGAGTCTACATACAAAAAGTAACTTTTCCATCCCATAATGATGCTCAGAATCAAGAAGGTCTCTGCGAAAAATATTATCAACAACTTGAATTCGGTACGTATATAGAGGAGCTACCTGATGGGCTTCGGAAGAAGGCAAAGGCCTTTATTCGGAACTTTTTAACAGATGAGCACGGGAGTTCAAAACGGAAAAAGCAAGAGGACTTCTTGATGTTAGTGAAACAAAAGTACCTTTCCAGTCTTGCACAGTCGGGAGAGCCAGTTGGTGTAATTGCTGCTCAATCTGTGGGTGAACCGTCAACGCAGATGACGTAAGATCTTGTCTCTTTTGTTTTTGCTTCTGTCATTATGTGGCTGATCAGTTTCATCTTTTCTGTACTAATGTAGAAGTATGAACACCTCTGGTGCTTTGTTAATAACACTTGCTAAATAGTACCGAAGTATAAAATGAGCTTGGCCTTTTCCAATAAAGGTATATTGAACTGTGATTGTCAGGCCAATACTGTCATTTCAATCACTAATGCACATTTTTGTATGCTTTACAGATTTCAGGATTGTTTCTTCTTTTATTCGGCTTCTTTGTAAGCTGTAAATTTAATGGCCACAGAATGTATAATGAGTTGGTCTTAAGGCTGTTTAAGGCTCAATTATGTCTGTTCATTTACTTAAGGATGCGAGCTTGAACTCAATGTCAAGGCTCATTATATAGGGGAATCGAGCTTTGAACATTGCGTAGTTGTCATGAACATGTTCGTGAACAGCTTGTTTTGTGATTTTATGTACATATAAATTGCTATAACGAAATTTTGAATTCTAGATGTCGTAAGTTATTACATGCAAAGCCAACAAGGAAAGATAGTACCCAAATCGGAGCAGTCCGAATTAAACTTTACACACTCAACAAATACTATCTTCTTTATAGACACAATCGCTGAAGGAAAAACATGACCAAAGATCATCCATGGCTCGTTTTCTCCTTCCTGCATCGTCATTAAGTCAAGTAATACATATATCGGGCTCATCTCTTTTAATAGCGTAAGGTCTCGATCATCCGCTCTATCTTCTTCGTCTCCTCGAATCTCATGGCTTATGCTATGAAGTACCATTGGGACCTTTATATCAATATATATGTATCTCATCGTTATATTCGGATCTGGAACTTTCGGTCGATAAAATTTCAGGTCTATTCCTCCCATTCTCTGTAGGCACATGTATATGATTATAGACGGACACATGCATGTGTATAATTTTCGAGCTTTGGGTGTGAGTTGGGATAGGTCATGGATCAAGGGAAGGGAGCTTGACATTAAGGACAAGGTAAAGCTTGGCTCCTTTTGTTAGACAAGCCGGGCACGAGCCTTAGAGAATTTTCACGAACATGAACATGAACAGAAATAATCCTACTCGTTATGGGTCGAGGTAAGGCGAGCCTGAGCACAGCTAGAATTGAAAAGAGCTGAGCCCGAGCACGGTCTAATAAGTCGACTAGTATGCTCATCTATGGCGCTACTTGGTCTTTGGTATGTGGGTATGAATAGGAGAACTTCTGAGACATGCTTAAATCTGCTTGATTCATGAAGCATAGAGAATTGGTCTCTAGAGTGGATAGAACCTTAGTTCTGAGATGTGCTGCAGTGGTGGTGGCAGGAATGGGTGCAGGAGAGCATAGCTCCTTGAAGAATCTAAGGTTGGGAAATATAGGAATAGGAATAAAAAATCTTAAATGTTAAAGTTTATCTGTGTGCATGTTCTGGTTATGTGATTATGTCTACTTTTGTACTCATCACACCAAGTGTCTACCAGCTACTTGCCTTCTGGAAATAAAAAAGGTGAAAATGTAGCTCGGCAAATCTCTGCCCAATAGGGTTAACACTTGGACCAGAATCAAAATGATGGATTTACTTGGTCTAAATTTGAGAAGGGAGAGAGACAAAGACAGAGACACGGACAGAGGCACAGATAGAGAGAGGAAGAACTATGCCAGCGATTTGTCACTCTATTACTCGATGATAGTAGTCATGAGGGGCATGGTGGCTCCAAGGACTTGGAGGAAGAGGGACAGAGGGAAGCAAGCGACTGAGTCGGCAAAGAGTTTCGTTGCGTCTGTATTCCTACCACTCAGATCGAGTTCCCCTGTTCTCTAACCAGTGAAGCTTTGCCGTATAGGGAGTGTCCTGCAACTAAGGGTAAGAACCTGAACGCACTTTTTAACAGAAAATGCTGCCTATCCAATTCCAGTAAACTTACACATAAAAACGAGTTCGATATATATTGTCAAGCGATAAAAGCCGTTGCAGGGCATGGTTAGACCGAGCTTTTGGCACCTCAGTTTGGTTTCAGAAGCAACCGAACGGAAACTGAACCCCAAGCGAATTGCATTGCAAGATAATGTATCTCGCTGAGAGCTCGCCGAAGTTTCACCGAAATACTGATAAAACCACATTGCAACCAAAAAAGGGTCAATTTGCAGCTGCGATAACGGCCTGAAGAGGGAATCACATTGCTTCTACAATGCTTCACGGCTGAGTAATCCAATCTGCTCCGGTGAGCCGCGAGCCACTCAGTCTCTCTTTCTCTCTTTCTCTGTCTTTTCAGTCATCACGCTCCTTTTGAAAATTGGCAGATCTGCTATTATTCAATTAGGTTTCAGATGCTTTAAAGCGCAATGCCTTGTTTTTTGTGTAAGATTTTTTTAATCCAATTTTATAGTTTGACCGGTGAGTTTACGTGTTTTTTTTAATGCTTGACTGCATATTAAGTAATAACTTTGGTTACTACCAGTAAATAGTTTAGTGTTTGTGTTTTCAGTCTTCTTTTTTTTTTTTTTTTTAAACCGACAATACTTGGTACACTAAATGACTTAATGCGTTATAAGCACTTAAAAGGTGGCGTAAGATCTAAGAAATAGAACTATTAAAATCCACTAGTTAATACATTATATGATGTTTGGGTTTTAAAGTTTGTGAACTTTATTATGTGCTTTATCTTTTATGTTCAATTTAAATCTAACGTATTGGCAAATAATGAGTTACGATTTAACATTGGCGTATTGGACAAATTCTGGGGTTCAAATAATTGATCCACCTTGTTGTTCAATTTATTTACAGATTTTCCATAACCTTCAATTTATTTACAAATTTTCCATAACCTTTACTTCTTTTTTTTGGAGCCTGCAAGTAGCTTAAAGTTGCTCATCGCTGGTTATCGATACGGAGTCGGCCGCAACCGACCCTGATCCCAGACCAAAACCGTGCCACTCCCCAGCCGTTGAACCATGTTGCAGGGTCTAAGCAATACACGAAAGACCAAAGACAAAAGCGCATGTACGATCATTCAACTAGTTTTAGTGGCAAGCTCATTAAGCATCTAAAAATGTTGTTAAATGTTTGTTCGAAGAATTGCTCGAGATTCTCTCGTTTTGTAACGAGACCAATAGAACTCGGAAGGAGTGGAAATATGCAAATTTACTTGCTTCATACAACTGTTTGGCCTTGTAATTAGACACATTAAACTATGGGTTTCTTTCGTCTCAAGGAACAATATGATCTGTCCACACCTTACCTTGTGGAGCAGTATAAACCGTGTTTTGCCTTTTTTTAGTGTGTCCTATATTTCTCATAAATGATGTACAATTTGTTCATTCGTTTTTCAGGCTCAACACCTTCCATCTTGCTGGTCGTGGGGAAATGAATGTGACACTCGGTATTCCGCGTCTGCAAGAGATATTGATGACTGCTTCAACTGATATTAAGACTCCTATTATCACATGCCCCTTGCTTGATGGGGGGTCGAAGTGAGTTGCCTTCTATTGCTTACATGTAGTAAATAGCATCACTATATAGTTCATCTTTTTCCCCTTTTATTTGGTAGGATGGTATCAGTGGTTAGGTAGCATGATGAGAGTTTTTGACTAGCAGACCTAGAAAAGTAAGAGGAGAAATGTTTTATTGTGCTCTTGAGATCCTCTCGAGTGATGTTATGACGGACGCTGGTTCCCTTTTTTTTTGTGCGGGTTGTGATTTGTGATGATAAATGCACCGCACTTTGTAAGTTTTTACTTACTTTTAGAGCTTTTGGCGACAGATCACGAGTTTAAATATCTTTTTCCTTCTAGAGTTACTTCATGAGAGTAATTAAAAGATAAAACAGTAGCCGCAACAAATTACTACAACCAAAACGAAATCCGTAGTTCCTTACTAGGGATTGCGATCTTCACCGCCCACTTTCCTCATCGCATCTGTTAGGTGACTTCAGTCAGAGTCCAGCTGGGCTGTTTTCACGTTTCACATTTCTTATTTTGGCTTTTGCTTTTCGTAAGTCAGGAGTAGGAGGTTTCCACAAACTTTAGGTGCGTTCTGAATTGCTACTAACCCCTGAGTGTGTTTATGCCATTATGATAGCTATTAGGTCTTACAGATAAAAATGTTGGTGTGTGGTTGCAGAACCGAATAGTAACTCAAACAAGTGTTACTTTGGTTTCTTTGGCACGTGTTCTATTTATGTAATAAGATTTTTGTTGTCTTGCAGGTGCTTTAATTATTTTCAGGTCATTGCGCTCATACCCACTCAGTTTTTGGGTTGTTAACACTCACTACCCCTCACATATTGGATATCACACTCACACCACATTTAGATATTAGTATTTAGTGTTTTTTGGTGTTAAATAACTTAGTTACTCTTCCTAGTGCATCAAATTTGCACTTCACCTTCAAACAAAGCACTGCCTCGGTACACAGTTTAGGGCGTTTAAAGTCCGTAGTTTATGAACAAATTGGGGAACTAGACTCGCAGAAATTGGGGGGTTTTACATAGCCATCAGCAGTGCCAGAATCCATACAATAAATCAAATCACCACAAAACTTTCGTCATCGAGCAAACCTCAAAAGTGCATACCATATAAATGCTCCCAATGATTTGTATTGGGTCTTTTGGTGATTGATATTGGGGCTTGGTTGAATTTCTAGGGCGATCGCGGGAAAATATTCTAACTGTTGAGAAAAGGGACAGGGAGGCAACAATGCAGGGGTATTTTGTTTTTTTAATTTTTTATTGACCACTAAAAGGGCGGGAAGATAAAGCAGGGGGGAGTTGATATGCCTACCTAAATCCAAAGGGAAGTTAAGAGTAATTTCCTAAATGCATCGGCTAGCAAGTTTAATAAACACAAAACTTGAGGGGTGTCGGTGTAACTTAATTATTTTTTTGGGTTCCTTCTCAAAACATACCATCCAGTATTGCATCCTGTTTAAAATGAACTTTGCTAAGAAAATTTGATGTCAATTATATAGCGTAAAGTGTAAACTAAGATTTACTTGATGAAAGTTGGTCTTCCGTATCAATTATCGTAGTAAGTCGTGGTCAAAACTATATCAACAGTGGTAAATCCTCAAGTAGCCCATGCTTAAATAAAGGTCACTGCATTGAGATTTTGTCTTGCATATCGACATTTCTTATATGGCCTGTGTTGTTGCATGAACATAGTTAATTCAGTTTATTTGTTTTATGCAGGGATGATGCAAGGACCCTTGCGAAAAGAATTAAGAAGGTCACTGTTGCAGACATGATAGAGACTATAGAAGTCTCCATTCTGCCGTCCATTCAAAACCATGAAATCTGCCGAACTTATAAGCTTAAGGTGATGCTAAAAGAACATGAACTTGTATCAGTTGAAGACTGTGAGGTAACCCTTTGTGGTACATACATTAGAGAACTGGAAGACGCAATAGAAAATCATGTGAATTTGCTCTCTCGAATTAGCGGATTCAAGAACTTCATGCCCAATTTGATATCAGAGGCTTTGAGTGAGAAAGATGAGGATGCTTCAGGCAGTAGATCACAAGAAAATGACGACGACGACAACAACGAAGAAGATGATGATGGAAGAGGGGAGGATCTTGGTTTGGATGCCCAAAAAAGAAAGCGACAAGCTACAGATGAGATAGATTATGAGGACGGCTCTGAGGATGAGTCCTTTGCTGCTCAGGCAACAGATACTGATCAGGCTGACGATGGAATTGAAATTAGGGAGGATATTGAAAATAGGGGCTCTGATGTTGATAAGGAGACAATGCCAGACGAACATATCACTATATCGAAACCTGAATCTAGTGACCGAAAATCTAAATTAAAAGCCACAAGAAAGAAAAAGGTCAAAGCTAATTTAGACAAAAAGGAAAATGATAGAAGATGCTTAGTACAAGCCAATGGTTTGCACCTGGAGGTCCATTTCAGGTTTACAGATGAACCACATATCTTGTTGGATCAGGTAATTTGGAGTCTACTTTTTGCTTCATAAGATGATGTCAGTTTGCTTTGTTGCTCCCCCATTTTTGTGCGCATTAACTTCATTCTTTTGGTAATGTAGAGCATCTCTCGCTTTTAATTTCGCGTGACTTTAGGAGGAACTAAATGTGTGCATTTTTTGTAGAGCGTGTTGCTTCGTGCCGGCTTTATATGGGGGGTGGGTGTGGGGTGGGGTAATGTTGCTTGACCTTCCGAAGCATTATCTTTGGGTTTTGTCACTGTCTTCATTTTCCTTTTCCTTTATGCAGGTGAGAATTGAGATTTGGCTTAAGAAGAATTCACCTATTCCCGTAGCTAAATAAAGGATTTATAAAGAGGATCTTTCGGGAAAAAGAGACTTAAAAGGGTTAAGTTGTATACACACTCATACATGCACATGAAAATCTTGGAAAATGGAACCGTTCTTTCGAAAAAAACGAAAAAAGAACTCTACTATTGTTGTTAATGGTTTTTACATATGTACCAAAGGATGCTAACAGTATGTAAATTAGTTTAGTGGCGTTACAGAGGTCATAATTTCTCTAATCTACCCTCTCCTCCAGAAACATTTTGGCCTTTTCCTATTGAGAGTAAACTACTTTTGCTTATGCAGATTGCTCAGAAGGTTGCGAAGAAGGTTTCCATCAAGAGCTGTGGCAAGATTGATCAGTGTCGAATTTTTGCATACAAAGCAGCTGCAAAGCAAGTGATTCTAGAGAACAAAGTTAAGCCAGATAACCAAGCGAGGCAAATGGACCAGAAGAAGAAATCTGAAGTCCGGTCTCAGAAAAATAAGAAAGAGTCTGACAGTGATGGTGATTCTGGGCCTTGGGCACTGAAGGCGGCTGGAGTTGACTTCACTGCCTTCTGGGGAATGGAAGAACAAGTTGATGTTAGCCGTCTGTATAGCAACAACATACACGTTATGCTGAAAACATTTGGTGTAGAAGCCGCCAGAGGAACCATCATAAAGGAGGTTACTCACGTTTTTCAACTCTATGGAGTAGAAATTGATTACCGGCACTTGAGCCTGATTGCCTGACTACATGACCCACACTGGCGGGTACCGCCCAATGAGTAGACATGGGGGCATAGCTGAATCGACATCACCTTTCCTTAAGATGTCTTTTGAGACGGCCTCTAAGTTCATCGTTGAGGCTGCATCCCATGGTATGACTGACACTTTGGATACTCCATCTGCTAGAATCTGCCTTGGCTTGCCAGCGAAGGTGGGTACTGGTTGTTTTGACCTGATGTTGGACATGGGACGATCGGGATCATAAAGTAGATCATGGTTTTTTATTTTTGTTGTCTTTCTTGAAGATCTGAGGAAGGTACCAAGTTTTGGCGCGTAGACTAAAATGGAATGGCTACTTTATTGTTATCGTGGTAATTATTGTAATCTTCCATTTCATAAGCTTCTTTGGTATGTAAGCAACGATTCAGTTTCTTCTTTTTCACATCTTTGAAGTTCCTGTGAAATCCGTAGACATTCCCCTCGGGGTTTGCAGGGGTGGAGGTTACTACAGTTTTTACCCTAGTGGAGATCTCAATATTGTGAAATTGTTAAGGGAATGATATACATGTTGGGTCTATTCTTTAACAGCTTAAGCTTTCAAAGCGAGTGATAGCTCATCAGATATCTTTATGTGGGTAATAATATGAACGCCGCAGCTTGTGTAGATAGTATACTGGAGTATATTCTGACTGGCTAATGCTGAAAGGTCTGGGTTTAAAGAATGACAAAGGGTAATCCTCATGATTGTTTTTCCCTACCATTAAGCCAGAGGTTCAGGTTATCGAGGGCCGTAAAATAATGAAAGGAGTGCCTCCCTTGGCTTCTATTGCCCTCCTTTTCTTTAAATATGAGAATTGCATTGATATAAAGCGAGTGCGGAGCTTTTTCAGTTCCGAAGGTAAAATTAGCAAACAGTAGATCATGACATTTATGTGATTTCAGATAATAAGTGATCGCTAAGATCAAACTACTAACATACTACATAATAGGTCTTGAACATTTTATCATTAAATCAAAGCGGAACGTATCTTACACTTTTACGTAACTTAAAATAACATGTCAAGCGTTAAAGATTTACACGTACATAAAAAACCTGGTGGATCCAAAACCGAACAGAAAATAACACCAAAGTTTACCTTGATGAATCTAGATACATACATGGAACGAGAAACCTAACCACTATAAATTGTGTTTTTTTTTTTGATTTGAAAATCAAACCAAACCGAACTATTATGAGCTAGCTTCCTTGCCCAACTCTTGTCTTGGCTCACACCTTAGTTCTTCCTTCAATTAACTCCAAAGGCCTAATAGCCACGTGATCCGGAGACAAACCCTAGCATCCGCTCTTGACCTGAGTGTGCTTGTTTGAAGCAACGACATGACTAGTAACAAGTCCCCTGATTGGCGTCAATAAAGGTGTCGGTTAACATGCTTGACTACCACCATACCACAGAAGATCCACAAATCAAAGACTCAAAGAGGTCAGAAGGGACTCCTCACAACCAACCAATCACAAGCCGAGCTCAAAATCCACCACCACCACCACCAAACACAACCACCCGGGCCCAACCAAAACAATTAACCTAAACCCTCAACCCACCAAAACAACGACTACTCTATCAAACTAGGAGATACCCAAAACGGAAGAGGGAAACAACCACCTACCAGGGAAGGGATGGACAGGGTGGCGAAGCCCTGCCAACAGCTAGGGGACTGAACACATAAAAGAGCCAGCTCAAACACAATACAACCTCAACAAACTAGCGGGTCAAAGGACCGAGGCTAAGTAAGGGAGCGGGGGAGAAGAGCACCACCGCAAGTATCGCCATTACCACCTTCCAGCCGACAAGACCAACACGAGCATGACTCCTAACAACTACCGTACGCAACACAACACCCAATCCGAGGCACAACCACCAAAATAGCTAGAGGAACAGTCATGGCGCACACAGTTTGCAAGACAGACGCACTCGGTGTAAATTTAAAAACGGGACAAGCACCTCATCAAGAACACTGAAGGCTAGATCTGTTAAAACCAAGACGACCAAACAAGAAATCCGAGAAGAAAGACCGCCGCTGGAAAACGGTCAGAATCCTACGTCGCTTCCCCTCCTTGTACTTGGCCATTTGATGGAATCTGCATAAAAATATGACTACTTGTGGAAGAAATAAAAAGAAATGTGACAGACCTCATTTTTCTCATGGCATAAATTTGATTTTTGAGTCAAGATAGTTGACGAACCTTAAACGGTAAGGTCTGTTTACGCTCTGTAGATGTCTCGTACTATATGATTTAAAGTAAAGAAAGCATTATTTATCGAGTATCTCGTGATAAATATCGGGTGTCTTACAAAAAAAAAGTATCATAAGTACTCGACTCTCTTATGGGCAACTGTTCAGATAATAAAAGAAATGTTGTGAAATTGTAGTCCTAAGTATGGATCGATGTATCTCTAGGCACAACATGCCTTCCATTACATTTCTTGGACAACAAGCAAAGCCTAAAAGGCAGAGACTAATAAAAATTGCTGGTAGCACCAAAGGAAGCATACCTCAGAGTCAGTTTAGCGTGCCCATGTGCCTCACGCATTCTGTTATGAAAAAAATTTGGCTGCTTCCCCGATTGGAGGAATCTTCCTCATACTTCTTATACAGCGACAATCAATTATTTCTAAATGTTTCTAGTGACTTTTATTTAGTGACGCTAAAAAAGTGCTGTTAATAATTATTTCTGAAAGTGTTAGAAAAAAAGTCGCTTGAAACATTTAGCGACTGTTTATTGTTACCATACATAGGGTTGAAGCAAGATTCTTACAAACCCCCCCCCCCCCCCCCCCAACACACACACACACACACACACACAATGTGAGACATCTTTTTCTCTTCTTACTCTTTCTATCTACCTTCAACCGCCATTAATGAGACCCTGCAAAATCTCACGAGCCTGCACAACTCGACTTACTGATTGTCGTCCCTTGCAAAAGGCGATCAAATGATCTACTTTTGGCAGCTACTCGCTCAGAAAGGTCCTCTTGGTTAGATATGATAACTAAGACTTTCCCCTTTTCACTTCCGGTTACCACTCATCCTCCGTAATTTCAACGGTTATAATGTTATTTCCCCCGAGTTAACTTGATGCCCTCTGTATATCGTCTTTTACTTGTTTGAGACTCTGTTTACGTGCTTCTGCGTGTGCAAGATTTCTTCTATATAAATTTGTACCATATGGTATCACTTTTACTTTTGTGAATCAACCTGCATATATCTCGTTGTACTTTGAGTATAGATTGTAAAGGAGAATCTCATATTCATGGAAACAAACAGTTGACTTTCTGTGAAATTTTAGCTTGATTTTAGGATCTAAATTAGCATGATTCTTGGATCGATCTAAATTAGCTTGATTCTTGGATATAAATTAGTTTGATTTTAGGATCTAAATTGATTACGATGCTGTATTTAAAGGCATGCTTTACCATTGTATAAGCACACACAAATGAATTCAATTCTTCTTTGTGGTATCATAGCCAGCCTTTTAGCATAGGCATTTCTTTTCAATTTCTCAGTCATGGAAGACGAATCTGCAAGTTATATTCATGAGGGTTTGGAGCCCGTTGCAAATGTCCAAAACGTCGCAATTGACACCAAATCCCCCTTAAATGGAGAAAACTATTTCACATGGAGACGTAACATGTTGACGGCGCACCATTCCAAGAATCAAGCTAATTTAGATCACAAAATCATGTTAATTTAGATCCTAAAATCAAGCTAAGATGTCATTGAAAGTCAATTGCTGATCATATTTATGGAAACAAGCAGTTGACTTTCAGTAATATTTTAGCTTGATTTTAGGATCTGAATTAGCATGATTCTTGGATCTGAATTAGCTTGATTCTTGAATCTAAATTGATTGATATGCTGTGTATAAAGGCATGCTTTGTCATTCTGTTAACACAAACAAATGAATACAATTCTTTATTTCTTTAGATTGTAATCCCGGATAACTATCGTTTGCTTCATGTTACTGCGTTCAATTTTTCGTGTATTATGTTTTGTTAGCATGGAAGAATCTGAGCTTGCGTTACAATTTAGAATTTGTGTGTGAATTCTGATTTTGTGGCTTGAAAGTGTTTGACATTGATTTGCAAATTCTCCTCATTTAGCTTTGTGTGTGCAAATTGTTTTTGCTTCACTTTGTTTTACTCAATTTGTGAATTCAGTTTCTGCAGTATGAAGTATCTGAGTTTGAAATTCAAATTTCTGTTTGAACTGCAATTTCGGTGTCTCAACTATTCGTCGCTATTTCATGTATCAATTTACTCCGTTTTGCGTTTGTAGCTTGAAAGTATATGAGCTTGAATTGCAGTGTGTGTGTGTGTGTCATCCCATTCAACTTTCCTTTTTTATGTTTCTGTATGCAATTTCTGGTATCTCTACTAGTCGTCGCTATTTGTGAATTTGTCGAGTTCCAATTCTGTGGTATTAAGGATGGCAGCGACAATGCATGTCAAGATACACAGGAAAGATCTAGACAAGCACAACATCGTCAAGATCTGGTTAGGCCTTTTTGTCTAGTTTTGTGTCGCTATATCTCACTTCTTTCCCAGTTATTGTCGCCAATTCCTTTATTAATTGCCCCCTACCATTTTTGCTACTAACAGGCTAACGACGGAGAGATTCTGAATCCATTAGTTCCAATGGCTCTCAGGCTTCCAGGAATTCGGACGAACACTTTCTGTTTCGAATTTCGGTTCCAAAACGTAACTTTGGGAACCTGATGCCATAAGATTAGGTCATGTCAGATCCTCAGCTATGATAGAAAAGTGGCGATAAATGCATTTCAACGTAAAAAAATTGTCACAATCAATTTTAACAACAGCTACGAAATACTTCTAGTATCAATTTTTTGTCACTAAAGATAATCTTAATCCCTAAAAAGGTATAAAAAAAACTACCAAAGGCCAAGGAAAATTTGCTCGGAAAGGGGCTACCGGAAGTGGACCAGTTGGCTCATTTATCTTTGTCCTTCGGAAGGTGACTCATTTATTCTTTTTCCTTTTGATTTGGTAAGTAGTTTTTCTTTTTCTAGGTGCTACTATTTAATTGTATTTGTTTCAAATTAGTAACTATATCTGGACTGGGCAAGTTGTATAACATATGTAAATGTAATATATTAGTTTCATTTCCCTTTTTTCTTAATATTCACACCCCTATTTGTCAATTATCTACATTAAAACAAGAAAACAATAATCAAATTTGTGAAGGTAAATTATACAGAGTAATCAATGTTTGAGCAACGAGTTATGATTAAGGAGTAAGAGATGGTAACCCGGCATTTAAAAGAACGCATCCTCCCCTGGAATTATCATTAAAAGGAGGAGGGGGAAAGGAGACAAAATTTTAGCATTACTATTATTTTCGTATTAACGCTAATACCAAAACGTGTCATCCTTTATCTAACCATGCATTTTTCTTTTTTGGATTAGGCTCATTTTCTTTGCGCTTATTACCTTACGCCTGCACATACACGACCACCAAAATCACAAATATTGAAATCAAACGAAGGTGCAAGTGATCCAATCAATTTTCACAAGTATGTGTTTTGTGTTGTGTGTGTGTGTGTGTGTGTGTGTGAGAGAGAGAGAGAGAGAGAGAGAGAGAGAGAGAGAGTTAGGATTAGGGATGGGGAAGGTAGCTCAACAAATTCTTAAACACCATTATTTGTTTTGGGGGTGGGTAGGTTTGAACGTTTTCTTTGATGGGAAGGTAGCTAAACAAATTCATTTAGAGCTAAAGCTTCTTAAGGTTCGTATACTCAACCGTTATATCTAGTCATGCGATGACAAACTTTATATATTGCTTTAAATCAATCCAACCGTTATCACTTGCTTAGACTATTGAGTAAGGACAAGATTAAAAGTACTACTTTTTGCTACAATCAAGTCTCATTTGTTCCCAGATTGCGATCGCTGCTAGATCGTCTGATACCAATTCAGCAAAGCAAATATGAAATTTAATCTTACCCTAGGAAATGATGACTTGTTTGATTTTCAAAAGAGAAGGTCAAATCTTGTTATAATTTCTACATAAAGTTTGCACCAACGCATCATGGAGTCACATGGTAGGGCTGTCCCGAGTTGTATGTAGCATGGCTTTGCATTAAAAAAGAACCTAGCAGGACCATAACCTCCATTGAATTGTGCTACTCTACCTACATGACTTTCTCTCTCTTTTTTTTTTTGGATAGAAAGGAGAATAGTATTGATAAAGGGATAGTAACACTTTATCATAGCAGCTTATGGTGCTTGCACACAGTGATGCTTACAATAAATATTTTCTACTATCATGACATGCCATGATTAAAATATAAGCGGTGCTTTCATAAGTTTGTTTCGAGAGCCAACACATATTACACATAACAAAGGTTTCGGCTAGTCAAAATAGGAACATAAGATCTGTTTACCGCATCAAGTCGTGTACCAATCCTGGTGGACGACAATGCGTGCATGACAAGTAAAAAGGCCTAAAGATGTAGCTTCCTTTAGTCGTGGCTTCGTAGCCCTATCGACACTTACCTGGTAAAAGTCTGTAGGTAAATAGCAAAAGTCATATATAATAGGCGTTGTTGCATCCGTGATCTCCTCACTGTCTGTTATCGACTTCATGCTTATATTTAATGGTGGAGACTGGCGAGGACCGAGGACGAGGACACAAAATAGCTTATTTACACTTGGTGAGATTTTTCGCTTTGGTGGTGTCACGGTGGCCATCATAGCATAAATAAGCTAGTAACGAATTTGTTGTCGATGCAAGCGGCTGAATAATTATTCTGTAAGGGCTTATTCGATCTAATCGCCTAAAATAGCGTCTGACGGACCATAAAAATGCATGAATCTTTGGATAAAGTTCATGGTTTTTCCCCATCAATCATCAATCAATATAATTCATAAACAAGAACATGATTCTAAGTTAGAACTATAATTTTGTGGTCAGATCGGGTCACTTGACTCTCTTGAATGTAATCCACAAACAAGGAAGAGGGCTTTGTAAGAAATTTCCTAGTGATGAGCCCAAAAGGATCTCAGATATGGTGTAAGCCCAGCTGTGGGCACAGCGAAAACAAAAGGCTTGGGCTTCGTGTTGGCGAATCAGTTTGGGCTTTTGGTCCGTTCTGTCAGTGTACGCATAATTCCTTAAGTCTTTGCTAATAGTATTATGAATCTAATAATTAGTAGACTTTAATACATAAATGAGAAATTTTTTTTTCCCGTTGCAATGGTTAGAACTGCAACATATATGTGGTCCATTAGTGTAAAGGTCGGAACCAGTGACCTCGAATTATCCTTCAAAGCCTTTGTTATGTATCCATCCCTTGGGCTATAAAGTTAATAACAAGAATGAATCGAGAAAAAGTGAAGTAGAGAGTAAACGAGAAGTTATCTCATAATAGTGAATAATTCTTTCTTTTTCTTTAGCCCTACGACAAAGTTCTCCTGAAAATCACAAATCGAGTGGTTCCCACAATACAGCATGATCACTGTACTCGTAACTTGTAAATGATTGTCAAGAGGATACCGTAAGATCTCACCTCCTTATTTTGCTTACCTTGACGCTACTTAGATAAAGAAAACTAGGGAGTTTTTTTTTTTTAGAGTAATTTGAAGAGTTGGGGATGCTACAGCTATTATAGACTAGAGAGAGCCTGTGATAACAAGTATTGGCAATTAATAATCAACTTTGAAATACACCAAGCAAGAGCACAATTGGTCTTAAGTCTTCCCAACCATATAAGGCTTGCTAGTATTTAATAATTAGTATATGTAAGGTTTTTATCTACAATTTATGTTACTAGAAATGGACAGATGAGATTACAAAACACGATCATATCTAGGGTTAGAATCAAAAGTATTGTATATAATGTGCGGGATGGGTATAGGTCAACAAGGCGGGTCTAACACCAAGGCAGTTAGATTACTTACCAAACCCGACCTGCACTCGTTGCGGCCTTAAAATTTTACCACCACAGCCGTCCCATGACTGAGTCACAGAAAAAATATTCGCTCATACAAGACCGGAGCAGGTCGGATATCTTGCAGGTGCGGATAGTATTGCCTCAAATAGATTCTTCTTTTTGGTTTCTCAGGAAATGTTATTATGGGGCCTTGAAGGGGCGCTAATCTTTTGAAACTGGTACCGAAGGGTATCATCCCCCCCCCCCCCCACAAGAAAAAATGTTCTCTTTCAAGCCTTTCAACCAATCAATACAATCCTGGAGAGCTGCTTCTGCTACAACTCGAGCAGTTTCTATCCCTAATTACCAAGCTAACTGTGGAGATGAGAAACTACTTGTGGAGACGGTAACTAAAGACCTATAGTCGTGATTATGAATAATCCAACTACTACAAGACGGTAACTAGAGACCTATAGTCGCGATTATGATTAATCCAACTACTACAAACCCAAACTTAACAACTTCATCGCAAATGGCTATTGAGGCTATTCTATGAGATTCAAACAAGTCATATTCATCGAAAAACATATTCTTGTGCGGATAAGCTTGCCAAAGACGCTTCATTAACAAGGAATTCTTATTATTTTAGTTTCCACCCTCCTTTATATGCAGGATCGCAACCAATGACACTAAAGGCGTTCAAGATGAACATCTTATCTCGATTAAAACTATTTCAATGAAAGTCTGCACTCGACAGAAAAAATAAAATAAAACGGCACGTAAAAGAAAATATTTATTTCCTACATGGACGATATTTTGAATTTTTTTCCTAATTAATACATATTTAAAACTTAATTACTAATTTACTCATTTTTTAAACTTATTTACCCGCATAACACATTTTTTAAAATTACTGTTTGAAATCACGATTTCAAAGTAGAAATCGCTATTTAAAATGACGATTTCTACTTTAAAGTAGAAAAGTAGAAATCGCTGTTTGAAACAACGATTTATACCTTGAAATCGTTATTTTAAAAGTATGGTATGCGGGTAAATAAATTTATAAATAAATAAATAAATTAATAATTAAAATTTTAAATATGTACTAATTAAGAAAAAAAAACTCACGATATTATAAACGGCACGCTGCACGCTGCTACCGATAGTTTGATACTAAATTTGTGCAGGAGCAGAGTTTCCCCGTCTTCTTTCCTTTGTCTTTCAATGGCTCTCTTCCACTCCCGCTGCTTGCCAACTCCTTCCCCTCCGCACCTCCTCTCCTTCCGAAACTCGACATCCAACTCCCTCTTATTTACTCCCCCCGCAACTCCCTCCCGGTACCGGTTTCCCAAGTTGAGTGCCGCCGTCGCAGTGGAATCCCCTCCGGCTTCCTCCTCCGACGGCGGCGATTCGCCCAAGCTTCTTCTGGAAGTCAGGGACCTCTCCGCCGTGATCACCGAGTCGAGGCAGCCGATTCTCAAAGGGGTTAACCTCAGCATCCACGAAGGCGAGGTATTCCATCTCAATTTGTGTGGATATTCCCTTCGTAAGTTAGGCGAGGAATGGAGAAGTTGGGATAAATGAGCCTTATTGCGAATGCATAAGATAGAGTCCGCACGTCTAAACATTGAATTGAACTCAAATGTTAATCTTAGATCAAATAAGGAAACATAATGACTAAATTCAATGTTTATAATGTTAAAATTCTTAGCTTGCAAAAATTCCGCTCTCACTTTTGACTAATATTCGTGTTCCTGCTAGTGCGTGGATGTATATCCTTAGTTGATTTATCCTAGGAATCAAGAAGTTTGGATCATTAGCCTTATCGCGAATTTCTAGGATAGAATCCAGACGTCTGAACACTGAAATGAACTCAAATGATATTGCACATTGAATCATTATCGCTTGACAAGTCAAACTGTGGCAACAATATTGAGCACAGTCAATGTCCCTACGTAAAAATTTTATCCAAGGAGTTTGCAAAAAGTCAAATTGTCAAAGGGAACAGAAATAATGAAATCTAATTGCAATGAGATAAAGAGAACGTTTGGTACTGAACTAGCTTTAGGAATGTGCTCGCTGATGCTACTATTGTGCTGATTTTGACTAGGTTCATGCTGTGATGGGGAAAAATGGTTCGGGGAAGAGCACTTTTGCAAAGGTGAATGTGTGCCCTCCACTTAGCTTTGCTATAGTCTGTAGTTTATAATAAGAATAAGCTGATGCGTGTGTGAGTTTTTATGTGTGTGATTATCATAAGTTAATTAGGATGCTTGATATGGCAGCTTATGTTGGCAGATAAGATTGTTTCTTATTGAACGTTCTCTTGCACTTACGACTACAAGCAATTTTGTATGTCTATCTACTTCTATATGCCTAATTTAGTTTCTAATGTTCTTTCTACACTACGGCATCCACATATTAGAATGAATTAGGATTCTTGATCGGTACAAATTTCCATTTTGCTCTTGTTTTCTTCATATTGCATACCTTCCGGTTAAAAACTGCCTTTTTTAAACAATTTAATTGGTATTTTGCCAGACAAATTTATCTTGATAAAGGATCTTTGGGAGAACTTAATTGCAGGTTCTTGTTGGTCATCAAGATTATGAAGTTACAGGAGGCACCGTTGTGTTTAAAGGGGAGAATTTGCTTGACATGGCACCAGAGGACAGATCTCTTGCTGGGCTTTTCATGAGCTTTCAATCTCCAGTTGAAATCCCAGGAGTGAGCAATATTGACTTTCTGCAGATGGCTTACAATGCTCGAAGAAGAAAACTTGGTGAGCCAGAACTCAGTCCACTGGAGGTACTAGTTCTGCAGCACACTATACTACACACATATCTGTTGTATTTCAAAGGAAAACAGAAATAATATGGAGAAAAGGAGTAGCTAGATGCAGGACAGAATGATGAAGAACTATTTAAGTAAGCAAATTAAGACCTGAGAAACACTTGAACAAAGGAAAAAGAACAAGATGCTACCAAAAATAAATCCATCTATGTGTGTATTTTACGAGAGATAAAGCTGATCTATGGGTGACCTTATGTCCGTTGTCCCCTCTTAGCTGTGTCATTTTTATAGTTTGCTGACCTTGAATCCATTTGTCAAATTCTCGAGAGTAGAATAAGATATGTGTGTACCTTTGGTGGGATTAACATGATATGCGATAAGCCTTAAGATTGGCAGAATTTGGTGCGAAGTAATGTAATGATATGCTTCCATGATTCGTGATAAACACTTGTTGCTTCATTTGGTTAAATGATAACATTTTCCCTTGCAGTTTTATGGCTACATTGCGCCCAAGCTTGAGTCGGTAAATGCGAAGATAGAGTTCTTGAGTAGAAATGTTAATGAAGGATTTAGTGGAGGCGAAAAGAAGAGGAATGAGATTTTGCAACTCGCGGTACGTATTCGACGCTAAGCGTGTGATGTTTAATGCTCAAATTTCTTGTCAAGTACATATGCAATCAAATACAATTGGGTTGTGACAGCAGGGAAGGGTATTACTGTGCCTGGCAGACTTTATCTGAGTATAACTATCATAATATAGCAGGATAGAAGGCAATCAGTTTTTTTCGTGGCTTATGCAAAGTAGGAGAGACATTTTTACAGAACTCATCATCTGTTGGGCGGGATTTTAAGGAGAAAAGAATATCAAGGGCTGTTGTTGGGCCTTTTGGCTTGACTGGTGCTGTAGCTTTCCCTTGCCCTCCAGTCACATGATGGTCCCATTTTCCCCGGTCTGATCTTGGAACCTCAGTTCTCAATAGTCCTGGATGGGGTAGGAGAAAGATATTGAGATTGGCGTCTAGGGGGAAGAAACTGAGATCTAGCATCTACGAGATATATCTCTTCTTAGAGGCAATATGTAGAACCAGAGCGTTACTAAACCGCCACCAAAAGTTGGGGTTACACACAGATCTACAAGACTAAGACTTGAATAATGAAGTGAAGGAAATACTAATGCTTAGCTTCTTTTGAAAAAATCACCTATTAGTATTTATTGCAGGTCCTGCTCAGTTTTGATGACAGTGATTAAGATTGAATTTTTTTTTTTCCAAAATATTCGCTGACAAATTCGTGAAGTTAATGCTGCCTATTGGCAAAATCGTTGATTGCTTTGGCATTAGGTGAATCCATAATGGTCTAAACTCTAAAGAAACCCTTTCAAATTTTATTTGTTGCTAAAGCTAGAATAATGCCGCATTGCATGCTTTTAGCGACTAATATACATGGAAGGATGTGTAAATAGTAAAAGGGTGAATAAATAGCCTCACCAAGAAAAATTAGAGTTACCTCATTCCATTGGTATGACTCGTAGAATGTTCTTTAGCTGTAACTATGCCTTTATTTACCAAGTCAAGGAGAAATATTGAGAAAAATGCAATTTATGTGGGTTTGACTTGGTCCGGTTTGTTGCAGGTGTTGGGTGCAGACTTGGCAATATTGGATGAAATTGATTCTGGGTTAGATGTTGATGCACTTCGAGACGTAGCAAATGCAGTAAATAAGCTCCTGACCCCCACGAACTCTGTTTTGATGATTACGCATTATCGGCGGCTGCTAGAGTTCATAAAGCCCACCTACATCCATATTATGGTAAGCTTTAAAATAGCATCTTGTTATTTTCGCCTGATTTCTACCGGCAAATATTGTCGCTAATTTATGATGAGGTACAGCCGTACAGGTTTTAGCAAACAGTTCATCCTACATACACGTATGCGTGTACATTGAATAACTTTCTGACTAGAAAATTTTGAAAAATAGACTGCAGTTTAGAATATTACATAGTTATCAATTGCATATAATGGAGAAGGAAAAGTTAGCTGCTATGCAGCCTGACCTGTTCATTTTCACAATATGGTGGGACCCACTGTAGGTCACAATCTGACCCAGAAGTGAACTGAAGTTTTGTCCCTGGAAAACTGGCTGGTATAGTTGTGTGCTCCCTTCTTTTTCTGTTTTCCTTATTTTAGTTCTGCACTGTGCTCAAGATTAAGTTGATATTTGATTTCTTGGTAATCCCCAGTGGCACTGATTACGTATTATCTAGATTTTGGATAAAAGCTAATTTGTTCTTCCTGTCACGATGTTGGTTTTTGATTTGAGTAGTAGCGAACGTTGTTTTGTGACTTAATTATCCAGTTATTTTCTGTATTTTGCCCGTTCCCTTTACCATTTTTTGGAGTGCTAAAGAAAGGCTCCAAGAATATTATGCCGTTGATCAATATTTGTTTGTGTTAATCTAGAAAAGTAACATGGTGTGGTGCAAGCATTTTTAAAACCATTACTATTACTATTATATTATATACATTCTCTGATTGTGCATTGTTTTCTTTGTTTACTCGTATATTTATCTGCTTCTAGGATGATGGAAGAATTGTGAAAACAGGAGACATCTCCATAGCAGAAGTTCTTGAGAAAGGAGGATATAAAGCAATTTCGGCCACATAACGGCAGCAGGCTACTACGTATCATCCTTATTCTTCCGATTCATGTAGTCGGAAAGACTGATCAGAGTTTGTTGCCACGCTTTACGGTTGCAATGTCTGAAGGCTATTTGGGGCTCCTTGCTGTTCAAATCAAGATGGATATCTCGCTCCAAAGCTGGGTCAATCTTTTTCGCTGTGGTGTTGATAGGCGCAACGCCGCAACCTTCCAAAATTGTAGGTTTAGGCTTCGGCTTGGCTTGCGACCAGTTCTTTTTCCTCTCAGCAGTGTGTCCCCAGAAATGGTTGGGTGGAATTATGCAGAAATTGTAGAAACTCAAACCTACTGCAAATACTGAGTATAATCCTTTTAAGTTGTGACACTGACCCTTTGCTGGGACGTCTTCAATGTCAATGCAGCGACAGAGCTTGCTTCCAAAACAGTTCACATGTCAAAATTTTGAGACACCAGGTGAGGGTATCTAACAAAACTCCCTTGCACATCCAAAGTTTTGGATGTTGTTAATAAGTGTACCAGCTTTTGACATGTTCCACAGTCATCCTATGAAACAGTGCCTTTATTACAAAGAAATGCGAAGATCACTGAAACTAAGTTGCAAAAACTGCAAAAAAGTTCTATGATCTACACATTTGTTGAAGTCGGAACCCAGAAATCGGGCAGAAAATCTCAAAATAAGGGGAAAAAAACAGCTCTGACACGAGGTCTATGTCTTATCTCCGGCGTTGGATCTCCTTTCAACAACATTGAAACAGAAACTTGCAAAGTAATCACGACCTGTCTTTCTCAAGCCTTTCAATTTCTTCGCGTTGCCTTCTTTCTGCCTCCTGAAGTTCTCTTTCAGCATCCTCCTTGTCCTCCCTCTCATCACGATCTTCAAACTCCTTTGTAGCTGCCATTGCTTTTACAACAGGATCTCTTAGTTCAGCCACAAGCCCACCACCAACCCTGTACTCTTCTTCATCCCCGATCAGGAAGAGACGCTGGTCGGGTCCTGTTGCCATGGGAATGTCCACTGCCAATAACTTCATATCATACTGCAGGGGAAGAGAAACAGCACACTCTTATCTAACCTTGACTAGACTATGATATGACTATTTTCCTTTCACATTCTTAGTTTCGCAAAGTAAAGAGCAAAATAACAAGGTAGGAATCACCTACTGATGCATCTATGTAATTCCAACATTATGAGATTTGGGGCAGGAGAAAACTTTCATGCAATGGATGTCGGTAAAAATAAAACCTATTTCTGTACACAAGGCACACACTGTAGGAGGTGTCGGACGAACCTGGCCTTTCTTATTCTTGACTTCAACGCTTACTAAACCCTTTCTCTCAGCACCTCGAATTGGGAAGATAAGGAAACATCTTTTGCTCCTAAATGCTGGCTTAAAGTTCTTCAATGTAATGCCTCCTCCTGACATCACATATGCTCTCAAGTCAGTCCCGGTGAGTGGAGCACCCATGACCTCAAGAATGCCAGCAGATGTATTCAGCCTCCTCATGGCCATTCTGTAAACCTTATCAGGATTGATTGTGAATCTTGAACGAAGATACAAGCCCTTCAAAAAATAAAAACGAAAAGAGAAAGAATCAATCATAATCATTCAAAGAAAAAAGAAAGAGGAGCAAACTTCCAGCAGAAGCCACCATCTTCTGAGAAGAAAGATATTTACTCATCTTATGAGAGTGAACATATTTGCAAAAGCTTAGCACGACTGGTATTAAGCACAGATTGCATTATTGCAGAATTGTAACCATGACCAGTCCTGCAAATAAGGGAAAAAGACATTCTAAATCTCAGCTCACAATTAGGGAATCACATCCCACCTCTCCAGGACCGGTGGCAGCATGTAAAGGCTACGTTAGAAAGAAAAAGGAGGTGAGGGGGCTCAATTGGATCATGTCGCTAGATTTGGGACATACGTGAAAAGAGAATCCAAGCATTTACAATTAAGCCCATATAGTTGAGGAATTATAAGCGAGATACATCTTTCAACTATTGAAACTGCTAGAATCCTCAACTAATGGGTTGCGGAGTTGCGGCATATCCATGCTTTGAGTCAAGCTCCAGACCTCATTTATGCCTATACACGCACACACAGATGCATACTCGTTTTGGTTGCAAAAAAGGTGACTAGGAGCAGACTGATATAAGCTGAAGATGCCAAGTCATTCTGCCTTATGAATGCCTTAATGAGGCTGCTTTAAACAAACCATCCTCTGAAATTTCAATCAAGGTCCTTAAAACTATAACCAGTCTCATATACAACCACGAAGCAGGCGACAGATAGGGTGAGGCTAAAATTCATTCTGTCTTGTCACTATAGGTTAAAATGTGTCACTAATGCCTCTTTTAGTGACAATGCGTGGATATAGACAAAAGAAATGTGGAATTAACCCCACCCATCAAATAAATGACATGTGGAATTAGCCCCACCCATCAAATACAATGGCTATTTGGCAGAACAGGTGAGAATTGCTTATAAATATAGCAAATTGATTTTCCAAGGTCGTCATCTGCTAAATTGACTAAACCACATGAGTTTCTTCTTAATATTGTGATCCACCCAAGCCTACGTCCTCGTTGCCAACTCATAGTTATTGACAAATCAGAAGCATAGGGACAAGCAATATATCTGAGAACTTGATATGTGGGAACTCATTAACTTATGGCCTAGATATGTGAAGCTAAATGGTTGTACGAAGAATGCCAAGAGCAAACTTGAACCAAAACCACGGGGTTGAACTTAAAAGGTAGGGTCTAGGAGGTTTTAGGTTTACACAAGCAAAAAACCACTTACAGAAACTTCAAACAAAGTGCCATATCAGACTGCAATAGTACTTGTGGCTCCTTTTTTTATCGAGTCATTCCAAATGGATGTGAAGGTCGTGTTTCTAAACTTTCATAGTTATGATGACTGCTTGATGGTCTTGCAGAAAGTTCGCAGAGTGATGTAAGAATCGTTCTGAATATGTGTTGAGAAAAATCGATTTAACTGGAACCTAATGCTTCTTTTGCATTATAGAACAAAAAGTAAACAATGTATCAACAAGATCGCTAGGAGCTATTCTGTTTTCTTTTCTTGTGCTGGTTAAAACATGGATTCTTAGTTTTATCATAGTTCAAATGCAAGTGAAGAAATTAATCACCCTACTCCCCATGTAGTAGGCGTCAGATAAGTACAGGAAGAAAAAGGGGCGGATGAATGGATAAGCATCTTCATTTGGAAGGAAGTGAAAATGGAGGGAGCTAACTTGGTCTCGTCCCTCCAAGGCATGGGAGGAAAAGGAAGAAGAAATAAAGCTTACATGTACATTATTTATCTTTCTTCGATGCCTTGACCTCTTTTGCCTTCATCACTCCCCATCCCTATAACCAAAAGAACCATCACTGGATGTAATTACAAGGTTTTAAGAGAGCGAAGTCACTGCCAAAGTTGCTAGTCAACAGGTCCACCAGAGCTTATAGCATGAAGTGCATACGGAGCTTACTGTGTCATATATTGCATGGTGAAAGCTGCCTTATCTGCTGAACCCCAACCAGAAGCCTTTGCTTATGTAGAAGAGATGATGATACTAATCCAAATGGCCAATGTCACTTTCAGACTTTCCGCACCTAAGTCATATTTGTTTACATGCAATTCCTTCCAGTCCCAGACAGAAAACAATATTGCCACCTAACTATAAAATTCATTTGAAATTGATGGAAGGTTTGTCAAAAGAGTTTTGTGTTGTTGGCCTTCTAATTTCTCAAAATTGAGACACAGTGACAACTGAATTCCGTGGTAGAATTAGAAAGTGAACATACATTTTTCAAAAGCACAGGCTGGAACTCATGTATGCTTTATAACTCCTTAAATCTTAGCATGCTAAATGAGATGAATATAAATGCATCAAGCAAGCATGATCAATCATTTCAAGGCCATAGCACAGTTTGACTAGGACAAATATTCAAAAGCAACAGATGACAACTAAACAACCAAACGTTTAAAAAGAAGAAACTCACAGCAAACGCAACGATAGTAGTGGATAGAGCAAGAAATCCATACTTGGCCATGCCTTCAGATAACCCAACAAAGGTGCTTGCAATCCCAAACAAAATCCTCCACAGCAGAATGCACACCAGAACCCCTCCTGCACCTAACATGAGCAGATAATTCCTCTTCCAGAACGCCTCAATCTGCAGCCCAGCCGCTTGCCTGTACCTCAAAAATGTATTCTGAACCGCTGATACGGGATTTTTAACCGCATCTTTCAATGAATTTCCATTAACTTTACTACCCAGGTCAGGAATTTTAGTAGAAAAGTACCTAAACCCGATTGAATTCCTGTTGACCAGCAATTTGGGTTGCGGGTCTACCTTGTGAGTAGGACTTTGCAAGATTCTTGAAATTGGAGATGACACCGGGTTCTTAACCACAGTTTTCAAAGAATCTCCACTACCCAGATCAGAAATTTTAGTTGAGAAGTTCGTAAACCCTGTTGAATTTCTGTTGGGCAACATTGTTTGTGGCTTTAACGTGTGATGAGGGCTTTGAAAGATTCTTGAAAGTGAAGCCGACATAGGGTTTCTTAGAGAAGGTGAAAGCCATGGAGTGAGAGGGATGTTACTAGTGGGATTTCCTGAGCTTGTAGGTGGTGAGGGCTGAGATGGGTGGAGGTACCTAAGGATCAAGCGGGATGAGGGTTTTGACATCTTGGGGTTTAGATTCACTGAGGCACAAACTCACGCACACCGTCTGTCTGACAAATTGACTGAAAGAAGGTGACGGGTAGAGGAGTCGAACTCTCTATGGGTATATGTAGTCGTTGCGAGCTTGGGAACACCAGGGTGGTCAGAAATTTTTTGTTTCTAAAGCATGGTGGAGTCAAAAAGTGTGGAGAGCAGCACGACGTGATAGCGATACGGATCCAATTAGGCTTCTCAATTTAGAAAGGCCGATGATCACAATGGCTTCGTTTCCGGACATTTTCCTAAAGGGCGGTTAGAGGGGACTCTCTAGTGTGGAATTGATCTTGACACAACGAGAATTAACAAGGATGATGCCAAAAAACTTACGGCAGAAGTAAGTTTGGTTTTAATCGACACCTTGTACTCGGTAATCTCTCAAATACGAGCAAATTTTGTACCATCTAAAGGCAAATTTGAGTGAGTTCAGTTGAATTTTAATTCGACTCAGGTTTACACTTGTGTAGTATTAAAACTCAATCTATTTCACTATAGAAAAAAAAATTGAATTGATTGGGTTGAAACTATCGCTAAGTTGGGTTTGAATATGTTGATGCAAACCAAATAAAAATTGTTTCTAATAATTAACAAAAACTAAAGAGGTGGTGGTATTTAGTTAGAGATGGTCGAGTGACGATAAAGTCAAAGTGATGGTAACTGCTGGCAGCTGCAACTCGTCGTCGCCGCAGTTGTTGGCAGTGGCAGGTGGGCGGTCGGCACCTGGTGGCAAGCGGTGAAGGTTGATGATATGCTGGGACCCGTGCTCTCGACGGCAAGTGTGCTAGCAGCCGGTAGTGCCAAAATGATGATGGAGGTAGTTAACGGTGGCGACGGCAGAGGTGGCTAGTTGGCTGTGGTGATTAATTATGGTATTTACCAACTATATATATATATATATATATATATATATATATATATATATCTAAACAATACTATATGTTAAACAACTTTAATGAATTCCTTCTTCTCTCCCACAGCATATTACATACGGGACATGCTTCTTTTTCATTTTAGCTAATGAGGAGAATTATATAAAAAAATAGAAACCAAGTTACAAGAGTAGACAAATTACTTTTCTGGAGCGCTATAGGATAATTAGTCTTTATAGTTACACGAATAGTAAGCTACTTTTTTTATAAAGATTAATATACATAAAGCAACTATTATAACTAAATAAAAAAATGAAGTAATACAAGTCTTTGAGCATAACTCTTAATCAGGTAAGACCGAGTTAGACAGGATGACCAAGTCACGTAATAAATACTTGGATGGGTTGCTTTAGATTTTCAACCAACCCAAGTAAATTCATGTGCTATTGAAGCTCAGCCTCCTAACACGCGAAACTATTAAATTGGTTGGTATGGATTTGACTGGATTGATAAAAAAAGTTATGAACAAAATAAATTTAAACAAAAAACAATGGTGGTGGTGGTGGTGGTGGGTGGTTGTCAGCGGTGGTGACGGGTTATGGTTGCTAATGGTACCTACGGACTTTGGTTGCTGGCAGTGGTTGCCAAAGTGGGCAGAACTGGCTACTGGCGTGGTGAACGACGACGGGTGGTATTGATTGTGAGCGGTGGTCGATGGTCGATTGTGGTAATGATGATTATCGGTGGCAGAGGCTTCAAGCAATAGTGGTTAGTGGTGGTCGCTATGGTATAACAAGTTTAATATTGAACCAATCGAATCCAAACAATATTATAAGTCGACGGGTCAATTTTAGTTAAAAACCAATTTATTTTTGGTTGTGCCAGACAAACTCGATCCAAGTTACACCCTAATATTAATATTAAAATTTTGAATAACGCTATGTTTAGTTTGAAAAAAAAAATACTCACAAAAGGTCGTTTACAATTCATGTTCGTATAACTCAATATTTAAACCATAACTAAGTTACTCTCTGTGCACCCCTGACGACATACAATTTGTGTTGTGTTGTTTAATTTTTTTTTTAAAGTTTAGCTAATTATATATCTCATTGCTCAACGATGAGATAGTATCAAAATGACAAAATCGCTTTGAGTCGCTCTTGCTCAAAGTGTTCAACCGAAAGCTGGAGGTTTAGCACTTAGCAACATTATTGCGTACAATTTCTCTTTTTTCCTTTTTTGTGAGTTAATTTTACACGTGGTAAATTGTGTCCACACTCTCCACGTCAGTACCAGATCATTTCGAACAAAGTCGGCCGTCGGCCACGCTATAACCCGGTCATTGCCCAGTTGATACACAAACGTACCAGCTTGGAATCGTACTCGAAGATGAAGATCATTCACGTCCCGTGCTTGGAAGACAACTACTCCTACCTGTAAGTATGTGGCTGAGTTCCCCTCCGCCCCCTGACGTCTTACGGATTCGTTAGTTGATTTGAGTGAACTTAAACTCAAATAACTGTCACGTTGAGTATTCATTCAGTCTTGACAAGTCAAAGCCAGCGTAAAGACAACGAGAGAAGCCAACGATTACGTATACCGACTCTATCGAATGGATTTGGGGTAGTATGTTTATCGGGTTAGGGTTTGCATTTAATTTGATAGACTGAGGTGAATTTTGTTGCAGGATTATTGATGAAGCAACGAAGGAAGGGGCGGTGGTTGATCCTGTTGAGCCCGAGAAGGTTCTTCAAATTGCCAGTGACAACGGGGTTGATCTCAAGCTCGTGCTCACCACTCACCACCACTGGTTTGTTTTCTTCCATTTTTAACGCCCCCCCTTTTGGACTTTTTTTAGCTGTTCAAAATGTTCAAGGACCTTTAATTGCTAGAAAATGTATTTTGACATCGAGACTACTATAGTTTGCTGTTCAATACATAGAAAAATGGGACTTATGGTGATATCGAGGTGTTTGAGTGATTGCAATAGGCTCTCTTCAGGATTTATATATAGTCTAAAGAGCGAAACAATTATAAGGGAGATTACGTTGAATAACTTTTTCCCCTTTTGGCTGTTGCCGATTTTAAGATATAATTTGGGCATTTGAGCACTGAATTGTCAGATAATCACTACAGTTCATATAATTATTATTTGACAATTCAAACCAGGGGAATAAGATTGAGTAAAGTCATTCTTCATGTGTTCATTTTGTATTCTAGAAACCCCAAAAGCATTGTAGAACGGTGTGAGCTCATAATTTTGGGATCTGTAATTATTCACATTCGCGATTCCTAATGCTGAGTGATTGTGAGATACACCGACAATGATTAGGTGTGCTTCACACCCTGATGGAAATCCAGGCCCCATTTTCATGCTTGTACAAAATATTGGTTAGTTAGGATCATGAACTAGCTTTGTACTTAATAACTATGTAGTACTGTCTCGTGATGTTAATATCAATTGAAAAATTTTGGATTTTTATATTTTTTGAGGTGTTCATAATTGAATTCCTTATATAATAGGGATCATGCCGGAGGCAATGATAAGATAAAGGAGATGGTACCTGGGATTAAAGTGTACGGTGGTTCAGTCGATAATGTGAAGGGATGTACTAATATGGTGGAAAACGGTGATAAGTTGTCAGTTGGGGCTGATATCACTGTCTTGGCTATTCATACTCCCTGGTAATTCCTGTTGATGTTGTTTGTGCAAATCTTGTATGCATCTTTCATTTTTCTGTTTAGTCATATTATTCTTCTTTCCCTTTATTGATTCATGACTATAGATCAGTCTCATGCACCACTTCCTTTATCTACTCTGGGACATGACAAAACCTTTTTGCACTTTCATCTTCATTAGTTTTTATTTACCTTGTGTCCAAGGATGGTCACTCCAGCAATAGTCAAAATTGAGTGTAATGGGTCTGAAATCCGTCCAGTTCCTTACGTTATGTTTCTTGGATTGTGTCAGCCACACGAAGGGTCATATAAGTTATTATGTGACAGCCAAAGGGGAAGAGGACCCTGCTGTTTTCACTGGAGACACGCTGGTTAGTTCAGTTATTGTTTTCTCTACCTAGGATGGATGATATGTTTTGTCGTATCTTCCCTGCAAAGGGTCATAGATTGTGAATTTATAGCAGCTTAGCGGAGTTGTGTTGGTGCCTAGCGGTTTTTGGGGGTATAAGCTGGTTTATATTAAACTACTGCACTAGCTAGGTGCTCAACCCTTCATGGCGGTACCACATCAGTTTTTGCGGGATACTTAAGAAACCTAAAGTTTCAGGACGGAACGCCTTCTTTTTACAGTTTCTGAGTACATGTATTCTGGGGATAGCATTTTAGTAAGCTTATATAAGCAATGTTGTGCGACCGTGCATAGTGTTACTGATGATACTGGGCGCTTCATCATGGTCACCTTTATCTGTTTTGTAGTTTATCGCTGGTTGTGGTAAGTTCTTTGAGGGTACAGCAGAGCAGATGTACCAATCCTTGTGTGTGACATTGGCTTCTTTGCCGAAGACAACTCAAGTATATTGTGGCCATGAGGTAAAATACTTGTCGATATACAATAACCAGTCGATATTTTTTTTAATCCAAATCTTCTTGTCAATAATTACCACCTTCTTGTGGATATTCTCATCTGCTTCTTTGGCTTTTTGGTTGGTTGACTTTATTATGTGTGGCTCTCTACACCAGGATGCCTTATTCATACAGTGCTTAGTAATTTTCTGTCTTGGAAAAGCTATCACTGCTTTGTGCATATCCATGATCCATATTAAAGTTATCAATGCTTTGTTCATTCTCTACTCCGTCCCACACCGCTCTTCTTGTCAAAAATGAGTTAACACTTACCGTGTTACTAATATTTAAACAGAATTTGTTTGATCATAGCCCTCTCTGTATTTCATCATCATCATCATCCAGCGTTTGTTCCAAACTAGTTGGGGTCGGCTTTTATAGATTAAAGGTTCAAAACATAAATGGTACCACCATAGGATTTCGCAACAATTGATCTGTTAGTTATCTTATTGAGCTGTAAGGTTAAGCTATTCAAGACATATATTAATAGCGAGTAACTTGAAGATTTCAAGTCTTCCTTTAGGTGAAAGCTTGAAATGACATGACTCGTGCAATTACATCAGGAGTACCTTGACATCATGCTTGTCAAATGCCTGGAATCTCCATTAGTGTGGACTCAAGTACTCAACTCTGTAGAACTAATTATCGTTTGAAGCTAAGCAAAAGCATGACTGGTCTGTGAAAGACTGTTGGCTCAGCTAGTATTCAGAGGTTGGTTGCTGCTGTGTATGTTTCAGAGAATTTGGCTTGGAAGAGCCCAACAAAATTTGGAAGTGAGGAATTGCTTATAGCAGCAAACCCAAAGGTTTTTTTTGAATTTGCTGTTGTGGATCACTCCTAGTCCTCAACCTGAAGTTTTAGTTCTCTCAGGGAAATTCTCTTTTTTGCTTAGCTGGCTTCACATAAGACGCAACAAGATATACTTCTTACAAGAGTTATAATTTTGGCAAAGCTAAAACTTCATGATATGGGCGTCAATACTGGACTGCATGGACTGAAATGACAGTGTTACCAACCTCGAAGGATTTGATAATAAGTTTCTATCACTCAGTACTGAATCAATGAGTTCCTTTCGGCATGAATTTTATAAATCCACTCGTCTAAATCTGAAGCTTTTATGATGTCAGAGATCTTCCCAAAATGGTCATCTGAGCAGCTAAATCATTGGATAGACATGCTGAAGCGCATGAACTCCCGACCCCACCGCCCATAGTCCAAAAAGGAATAAAAGAATAAAATACAAAGACAAATAATCTGATAGTCTTTGGCATCAAATTTGTTGTTTCCTTTGCCCTGGGAAGAATCTAATATGTTTTCCACTTCTTCAGTATACAGTAAAGAACTTGCAGTTTGCTCTAACCGTTGAACCGGACAATGCGGCAATAGCACGAAAGTTATCATGGGCTAAGCATCAGAGAAAATCAGATCTTCCCACTGTTCCATCAACCATAGGAGAGGAACTTGAGACTAATCCATTCATGCGGGTTGATCTGCCAGAGATCCAGGTATAATTTTCTTTTTTAAAAGTGGGGCTTTCGATATTACGACACACATTGATGAAACCTTTAAAGATCACCTGAAATTGTTTTATGGACTGAGTCTAAAAACCATGTCATGGTGATTCTTGGCTCATTCCAACAAGGCGTATGTTAATTGGAATGTCTTGCTTACTCTACAGGGAATAGTTGGTCAGAAGTCGCCTGTTGAAGCTCTACGTGAGATAAGACAGCGGAAGGATAAATGGAGAGGGTAGATCGACAATGTTATGTGGTGTCGCCTTGCCGTCATATGTACGCTACTATCTACAATAAACTGTAGACCAAACTCTGCCTGAGTCATGGTTTGTAACTTCTGTAAAGCATTATCCGAAACCCTGTATTCGGTGTAAAAAACTTGCAAGTTAGAGCGCCCTCTCTTTCAATGCAAGGAGGGTCAGGCATGCATATGTTTACGAGCTTGTATCCTTCTTGCGGGCTGCGGCATGTTAGCGTCGAAATACAAGGAGGTAATGCACGGTCACTTGGTTCCCCAGATTGTACGGTGGCTGTGAGAAACTTTCAAAGCATGGCCTAGTTAACAATCTGGGTATAAAGGGGGCACTAATGCAAGGAGGCACATGGGGGGCTCTTGTCTAGGACTAGCTTCTGCAAGTGTTTACCCTTATAATTGGAGCGAGTAGTGGCTTACGGTCTGAATGGCACTAAGGTTTTGTTTGAAAACTATTTGTTTTCATTTTTTGCTTTAGTTTTATAAACCGGAGAATAAATATATTTGACACAGTTTTTGTTTCTTTTTCCTTTTTTGTTATTTTGAAAAGAGAAAATCAAAACTGGAAATGATCTTAAGCGCTATTTAAATATTTTAAATTTGATCTCTCTGTCTGCAATGCACGAGATTGGAAGTACAGAAGAGTTTTACAGAAAAAGAACTAGACGGAAATCTTAATTTTGGTACGAAGAGTACGAAAGCAAGGGGTAAAATCTACCCATTGGTCCGCCAAAATAATAGGTATTTGTTTTATTGTTTAAGAGAAAAACTAACTAATGGTCCCCCGTGTACTAGGGTTGCGATTTCATTCGTCTACAAGTGATGCCCTAATCTACTTTCCACTTTAAGAAAATTCAATACGGACATTAACTAATCAATGTTCTTTGAAATTGACAATTTTGTCCTCTTTGTTAGTTCCAACCCAGTCAACTGTCTTCACCTTCTATTGTTGCCGTCATGCCCTGCACCCACTCACCCACACGCCCACCCATGGTCGCCCATCACGCACTCTGAACACAAACTATATCACCCACAGTCACTCTTACACGCACAAAGACACGCCCACACACATCACCACTCCTTCCCTCCCCCCACTCCACCATACACAGCTTGCACACCCACACACACCCCACCTCCACACTTACCTCGTGGGTTATGCGGCAGTAGAATTGGGTTTGTCAAGATAGATTAGATGATCTGAATTTCAAATAAAAACAACTTATAAAATACAATGCAAAATTAGCTATAGCGGTAGCGACGGGATCTTTAGGTGCTTAGGAGGGGAGCAGTGCTTAAACTGTGATGTTTGGGTGGTTTGATGTTGATGGAGATCTAGATTAGAAGGTGGTGTTTGGGTGGTTTGATTTTGGTGTTGGTTGAGATCTAGATTAGGAGAGAGAGAGAGAGAGAGGGGGTAGGGTGGAGGGGGGGGGGGGGGTGTTGAAAGGTTTTGAAAGGGCATTCACCTAAATTTAATAAGAAAAAGCGACATTGACATCAATTCATTGAGCCTGTAACGGTTTTATCTCAGTGACATTTGCTTAACTGGACGGGAGGTTAGTGCATCAACTGTGACTAGAAGGGATGAAATCTCAGCCGAGGTATTGTATAGGGATCATTACCTATTCTCCTCTTGTTTATTGAAGAATGACATTTAAAAAAAAAAAGTAGTTACAATGAAGAAACTCGATTACTTTGGCCTTTGGCTCAAGCTCATTATAACGCCTAACCAAATGACGCTTGGATATGAGATATGCACTGACATTTTTGTGGTGGGATATGTTTTCTCAGGAAGATAAGTATCACCAAAATTGAAAATTAAAAATTCTAAAGTAGAATTTCAAAGAATAAGTTCAAATTGGCAACTAATTTAAAGAAATAAAAAAAAATCTACTAAACATCCATCTAATCTAAAAGAATTAAAAACAAAAACTCTATCAAATGTTTTGAGTTAGTTTTGGCCAAACCTTTCCTCTTGTTACCAAGCTATAAAGTGGCAAGCATGCTGACGAGTAACGCGTCTTCCATATATCCTCCATACGACCATCTCCACATTCCATATTTCAGCTCAGTCTACGGGCCGTGTACGCCATTTTTAAATTCCTTAACAACGTTGTGAATTCTTTACCAAGAAGAGAATCCCCAAACGATTGCCTCTTCAATTTGATTTTGATTTGATTCACAACAAAAGAAAAACAAGAACGCCCAGAAAAAAGTGAAGCAATTCCCACGTTCCACTCCAGTTCCCAGGATTGAGTACGCCAAACGTTTCGAATTTGATCCCAAATCCAAACAAAACCCTAGAATTTATACTCACCGATCCACTTCCCACTCTCTCTCACACACAAAAACACACTCCTTTGACTTTCTTTTCGTCTCCCTTGCGCAATCTTGAGGACAAGTTTAGGGCTTTACTAGTTTTTAGTGGTGGTTACCGGTATGGAGACGTCAACTGTAAGGGATTTCGACACGCACAGTGGTCCGAGTTCGACCTTGCCGGCACGTAACGGCACCAATTCTTCAAGAAGATACGCGCCGCAATTTCCGGTACTGCGCTTCCTCCAGGCGCCGGTGTCGACTCTGCTAGACTACTCCGGCATTCTCCGGCCTACGCCGGAAAATCACGAGACGGAGGGTTTAATAGCCGATGATTCAGGTTCGGTTTCTAACAGCGGTGACGGGGAAGTTTCGATTCGGATAATCGGCGGCGGAGAGGAGGTAGAGGGTGGGGACGGTGATGTGCGGGTTGACTACGAGGGGAGTGGTGAGAGTCTAGGGCAGATTGGTGGCGGGATGGGGCATGCCGCGGTAGAGGGTGGTGACCGTGGGGAGGAGCCGGTGACAGCGGATTCCGGTGATGGGAGCGGTGGTCAGGCGGATTCCTCATCGTACCAGAGGTACGATATACAGCAGGTGGCAAGGTGGATCGAGCAGATTCTTCCGTTTTCGTTGCTGTTGCTGATTGTATTCATTCGCCAGCACTTGCAAGGTACTCCGGTCGGTTTCTGTTGATCTATTATGCGTTTTTTTTCCCCTTTTCCTTTTACTTCATTTGATACAAATGACTATTACTAATTACATTGCTGGTTGTTGTACATTGGGAATGTAGTGTGCACAAGAACAAATGTGTTCCTGGTTTGGGATCAGGGTTGATGTTACATAAGGATTGATGAATTTGACTCACTGATATTTGGTTGTACACAAGATCATGTAGATATTATATAATACATTATTCTAGAAGATTGGATTATGTAAGCTTGAAATTAATCGCATATATATTAGGAGTAGTTCGAGATGTCCCTAGTTTGGATACTGTCAATAACAGTACTTTTTTTTACTGGAAGTGTGCACGACTCTGATATTGTGCCCATTGTGTGGTGGAAGATTAAAGAAAACAGTTAACCACGGACGAAAGTACATCGATATATGTGCTGTTTGATGGCTCTTTGTTCAAAAAATAGCACACTTCTGTCACCTTGCTGTAATTGAATATATATCTCCTCACTCTAATATGTTTAAACCGGATTCTGGCAGAGCCCAGCTTATGGAAAAAGTAGTGCATACTTGCAAACTTTTTTGTATTTCACCAGGTTGTATCATCACGCGCTGTGCAATTTTCATATGCAAATTGCCTTGGGAACTATGTTTAGTACTTACGAGTTTGAAGAGGTTGGTTTTATTTGCTAAAGTAAGGTAAAAATACCATGAACGGCTCTAGTGGAAGATACTTTTGGTATGACAATGAGCCCAGAGATATGAGCAGGAATGAATGGCAACTGATGGTCGTCGATTGATGTAAGTTACCCATATACACGAAGAGAGAGACAGGGTTTTTACAGGTCCTTTAGAAATTCGAAAATATACTTAGGAAAACTCAATACTGTCTCTTTGTTTATTTGCAAATGATTGAGTTAATACATTTGGCTTATTCAATCAGTTTTCGTGATTAAGTAGTGAGCAAAAGATGGGATTTTTTGGGAACTCTGCTTTGAGAACTGAACCTAATGCTTAGTGTGAAGAAAGCTTAATGATCAAAAGGGGACGGATATTATGAAACATGGGTATATGGTTTTGAAGTTCTTCATGGAGCTGAATCTTGGACATCGAGAAGCAAGATAGCTCGGTGTACTTGGGATAAAGAACATAGTGGTGGTATCAGACCTTGGCGATTGGACTTTGGTGCTTTGGGGTTTTTCTTTTAGGGATGGGGAGGAGAGAGAATTAGGACACGGTAATTCCGGTTACTATTGTTTTAATGGTTTTTAAGACATTATCAACATAGGATTGACAAAGGACATGGCATCTCTTTATTTCCGGATTTGGATAGCCGCCCTTGTACAGATGCTGCGCGCCTTGGGCACTTTGTGATGAAATTAGCTTTTAGAAAAAGAAAATGTCCTTCTGAAGAACGATAAATATCTGATTGGGCATTGTTTGGAACAGCCATCATATGTTGTTCAACGTGTTTTGGCTGTGAACCATGAAGAGGTACTTTAAGCATAATTTCCTCTATGCTTATGAACTGTAGTATGATCTTTCCTTTCTTTCTTTTGATGATGTAGTATTGTCTCTCTTCTTTGCCATCTTTATATTATTGATATGTCTGCCTTCTGGATGCTTGGATATGAGTGGTACTTGGTGGTGTCTTCTCTCTTTCCCTTGAGTCAGCCATCATTTTGATACGGAAATGTGCATTTGGATATCGTGTAGACCATATATTTTTTCTGAAATATTTGCTGCAATGGTTAGCACTTTTGCAGTTCCATTGATATATCAGCATGGGGCAATATGTTTGTTGCACTCTCTGCCCACCGCTGTTTTATTTGATGAGAATGTGATGATACGCATGTATTGTACGAATATTGACTCCTGGATTGCTTATTGATTCTTGTTTTTCTCAATTTGAATTCTAAGAGAATTTGTTTTCTAGTTATTGTAAAATTTTCCATGAGTATCCACAGTTATCTTAGTCTGTATCACTGCATTTCAAGCCAATGCATTAGTTTATGCCATGGATTGCTTATTTGATTCACCATTCTTTTAGTTATCAATTTTTTAATAGCTTTTTTATGAGCACTCGCAGGTTTCTTTGTCGCAATTTACGTCACTGCTATCATGTTCAAGTCAAATGATATTCTTCGAAAGCAGACAGCTCTAAAGGTACGAAGATGTATCTTTTCTGTTCCTTAGATACAAAACAAATAAAAGAGTCACATGGAAAGCTGAAAAGCTTAATGGCTGCTGGTTTCTGCAGGGGGAGAGAAAAGTTTCAGTTCTTGTTGGATACTTTATGTTTTTCATGCTTCAAGTGATTGGAGTGTACTGGTGGTATCGAAATGATGATCTTTTGTACCCATTGTTTATGGTTCCCCCAAAAGCAATACCTCCGTTCTGGCATGCTATATTCATCATTGTGGTAAACGGTATGTATATCAATCCATGTCTGACTACTTTCATGCTGCATGCAAGCATTTATTTGCATGTCTTGGCATTGATAGTTTGAAAGAGAATTGCGTACCTGCTTGTTGTCCTTATTATTATATTGAAAATAATGAACCATCCAAAGTTACTGAGACCTAAAAAAGGTACTATACAACTATGATTCTTCATTGTCATTTTGGAGTAGTTGGTTTTTTTTTTTGTTGTTGTTGTGGGGGTGGGGGGGGGGGGTGTTGGGTGGGGTAAGGTGGAGCAGAAGGTTGTGAGAGCAATTTATTTGGAGGGTTGTGGGCCACGCCAGCCTCCCAGATTTCAACTTCTGATTCATGTATTGTTATCAACTTATTATGTTATGATATTAAGGATCCTCGTTGTTCTACACTTCAAACCTGGAATCCAGGTTTCGAATGTTCAGCGACAGTTATAGGTCTAAAGTAATACTAATTTCTTCCTTTTTGGAGTATGCTCTGATTCTTCTTCTTTCCCCCTTCCTCTGTCCAGATACAATGGTGCGGCAGGCAGCAATGGCCTTCAAGTTGGTGCTGCTACTGTATTACAAAAACGGCAGGGGCCATAACTTCCGTAGACAGGTAATTTGAGGTCAAGAAATAGATGTTTGTTGTAATGACACATCAAAATGTCTCATGAGGTGTGTGGCATGTTTGTCAACTTTATTTGACAGGAGAACTTGTTTCCTTTTTTAGGGTCAAATTCTGACTCTTGTTGAATATACCCTGCTGTTATATCGTGCGTTGCTACCCGCACCTGTCTGGTATCGATTCTTCTTGAACAAAGAATATGGAAGCCTTTTTTCATCACTGACTACAGGATTATATTTAACTTTCAAGCTTACATCAGTTGTTCAGAAGGTATGATTTTGCAATAAGAAGTTTCTATTAAATCCATACCCAACTATATAAGTGGAGTGAACCTGCAATTTCAATCTCTCAGGTTCAATCTTTTGTCGCTGCCTTGAAGGCATTATCTCGGAAGGAAGTGCATTTTGGGTCATATGCCACGTCCGAAGAGGTAATAAGTTTGTATTACTCTGTCGAGCATTGTTATCGATTTAAGCTCAATCTGGGAGCGCAGATGTACATTACGACTGTGAGTGAGTAAATAGCATGGCAGTGAACCCAACTGCGTCCAAGTCCTTTCAGTTTTTACCCCCCTTTTACTTTCAGCCCGAGGAGGTAGTAGTTGCTTTACTCGGTAAAAATTTAAGGATTTAAGCTCAATCAGGAAGCTGGCAGATATACATTATGCCTAATAAAGTCAATAGTATGGCAGACCATACTTTGTCCGGGTGCTTTCAGTATTCCCCACTTTCTACCTCAATATTATTTTTTATAGATCAGTTAATTGTCTCCAGTGAGAGGTATCTCACTTTCTTTTTGATCAGGCTGAGGTACCTCACTGCTAAGACTTTGTTGTAGACGAGAATATTTTACGCAACCATCTTGAGTTTCATGTGATATAGTGGGTTTATTACCTTCTGAAACGAATCTTAGGAGCTTGTCTATGACAAGAATCTTTTGGATAACTTTTAAGCTACAGCTATACTCTTTTGACTTGGTGACCAATTGAACATAAATTAGCCTCTCTTTGCTGATTTTTTGGCATTTCAGCAAACAAATGAAGATCTTCATGTGTTAAAACATCTATCTTAAATAACACCGTGCAAGGTTGCCGATTGCATCTAGAGAAATTCTTGGAAATAAACCTACTTCTGCTAAAAATCCTCAAATACCTTTTTTCCCTAGTCAACATTTCGGATTTACTTATTGTTAATATGTGTGGCTTACAAGTTAGCTCTTTCAGTACTCATTGCTTATCAAATGGTTTCACTTACTAGAAATTGATGGATTCACTATGGGAGGATCAGCGCTTCTTGTTTTTAAGTTTTCCCTGTCATTTACAGAAAGTAAGTTATTCTAAAGTTGGGGATAACTAGAGGTAGAAGTGATGGGGGTGTTCTCTTTCTTTCATTTACATATTTGGCTGTGGCGATAGGCATATAGGCTACTTGCTATTCTGCTTTCTTTGTTTAGTTCGGGTTGAGTGGAGTCACAATAAGTAAGAGATGGATCGGGCTATGTGTTGAACATATCTACCTTCTTCACTTGGCAAGTCGATGAGACCTTTTTCTTTTGGTTTCCTGTTTATTAAGAGGAACTCACAATAAGTAAGAGAAGGATTTGGCCATGTGTCGAGCATATCTACCTTCTTCACTTGGCAGCTCGATGAGACCTTTTCTTTTGGTTTCCTGTTTATTATTGTCATCTGCACAATTTATAGTCTTGTTTGTATTTGCTTGAAGTAACATATCTGAGGTGTTGACACACATTTACTTTGCCCAAGTAACAGGACCCCTGATTTCTGTACTCTAAGTCGTTAGTAACTCCATGTAGGTAAATGCCGCGGGAGACTTGTGTGCTATTTGCCAGGAGAAGATGCATGCTCCAATTCTACTGCGTTGTAAACATATCTTCTGCGAGGATTGCGTCTCAGAATGGTTAGTTTATATTTTACTCATTGCAGTTTTCATCTTGTAAAAGTCATCTTTCAAGTTTTCATTTTAAGGTGTCTAAGTACTTTAGATGGTCGACTTAAACGTGGTTTCTTACGAGTCAAAGTAAACATATCATGTTTGCTTACCAGTGTTTTTTCTATTGGTGTGAGGCCTTGGTCTAGGTTTTGGTGGCCAGCTGATGTGCTAGTGGCACGTGTTCCACTTATGCGTTCTTTCTATTTCGAATACCATCAGCCTCTCTCTGCTCTTAAGTTAGTGGAAGTTGCGGTTGTGTGTGGTTGTAATTTAAGAAAAATAAATTATTATTGTTTCTAGGACACAGATGACTGATAAGGTTCCGTTTCTGCTTTTCAGTTTTTACTCAAATTGACTACTAATGTGAAGTCTGAATTATGTCTATGATAGTTGTAAACTTCAAATTGTAGAAGTTGTTAATAACGGTGGGAACAAGCGACTTGGAATGGTGCTTCGGTGTTTCCTGCTAGGAAGGTTGTTGTAGTCTATATGGTCTGCAGTGCTCGCGGTACTGCTGTTATAAGAGTCGTGTTTGTCTGTTAGCAACCTCTTCTAACCAACTGGCACTACTTTATTACCAGGTTCGAGAGAGAGAACGTGCCCTTTATGCAGAGCCTTGGTTAGACCAGCTGATCTGCGATCATTTGGGGATGGATCAACAACTCTCTTCTTCCAGTTGTTTTGAAGTTTCTGGTTCTGTTCAAAAACATATTTCTCCTGGTGGCGTTTTTCCAGAATTTTTATCGTCTAGTTCTGGCACATCCGCGTGTCCGGGTTCTCCTGAAAGAAGTAGCCCACTGCAATTGCCATTAAATTTCGCATTACACTTTCTCTGTTCTACGCTTTCTCTGTTTTCTTGTTGTATTGACAAGGTTAACTGTAAAGAATAGGTTCTACATTCACACAGAGAGAGAGGGAGAGACGAGATGACTTTATGTAGATATGTTGAAAGTTGAGGATGGAGACAACAATCCTCCTCGTTTTGTATCCACCTCGAAGATGTATATTTTTTTGTTATTTTCTTTTTTGAAAGGAAACTTGACGTCATTTTTTGACTGGTAAACATTACACGCACCTGATCAAACGCTCTGGAGGACGTCATGATAAGAGTTAACGTCACCAAAAGAGGCATTAGTGACTCTTTTAAACTCATTTAGTGACAAAGGTTATCAATTCAGCCTCACGGATAAAAAATTAAAAAGTGATCCAAGTACGTGAGAAGATCAAATGGCTCAGAATATGGTGACGACAATAGTAGTATTCTGGGACCATTGAATGAGATCTCTGTTAGAGGTAATTGTGAACCTCAGATGGAGAGCCTTGGGTTCTAGTTATGGTGGAAGTGTTTTCTTGCATTCCTCCTCTCCTCCAGTTGACAATCTTCTCATAACCCGACGTTTGTGCACAAAATGTATGCTAAGAGACACTGGTTCTGGATCAAAGCCACAACGTTTCTGATGGAGAAGGCTGTCAAGTTTAGAACCCAACTGAGGTACCCTTAGCTAGGTGCCATTTGTCTTTTTAGACCTGATTTGTCCCACGTTCTGCCTGCCATGCCATGCCATTAGCCTGCAGCACGGATTCATTCGAGTACTACTATGAAATCTAGCTCCTGTAATATGATGGCGAATAAGACTACAAGCACATTTGAATGTGACCGGTGGTCACCAGAGAAACACACCGCATCACACACATTTTCCTTAGGAAAAAGTTGGACGTTATGGGTTTCTTCTTCTTTTGCTCTTAGGGGACGAAGAGTCCGATAAGTAAAATTAGAGGCATAGTACGCGCCCTGTTGGTTTCTACGTATACTTTGTGTATATTTGTGCAGAAAAACAATATCGAAAATATACTAACATGCATATGTTAAGGTTCCAAAAACAGCAGTAACGTAAGGAAAGAAATAATAGTTTATTTAACAACTCACAAGAAGATTGCAGAACAGCAAAGGAAAAAGGTCGAGGCGTGAATTTGATTCACTGTCCTTAAGACTTATTCGTCCCGCAATGGTGCTGACGGTTCTTGACGACAGTCTCCCAGGATACAACGACAATACGTCTGAAATAGGAGCACTCCAAATTGCAGACCCGGCGAACCAAAACAAAAGCACAGAACTCTTTCGGACACAGGAACGAGACAGAAGAAAAATTGCAGAAGATAATTTCAGGATTAGTTAATTTTTGTAAAACTGACTCGTATTTATACACAGTATCCACTGGGGGGTGCAACTCTTCACAGGAAAAACTGTTTAGCTGGAAAGGTCACAACTTTCCGGAAAATAAAATAAATAAATAAATAAACTTTATTTATTTAAATATTTTTGTCCCAAAAAGAATAAAGCCTAATGGGCCCAAGCCCAAGGACCGGACCGGGACGGGACGGGACGGGGCGGCGCGCGCGTGGTGGACCTTGGGTCAACCTAGGTCCTCCCTCCTTACAAAACATGGGTACCCCCAAGGGGCCCATCCCTTAGCTCAAGGCTGAGCCTTATAAGGAGACAACATTTGCTTTAATTCTTCTATGTGGGATTCTCTCTTCCCTTCAAGTTGATCCACCAACTTTAACTTCAATTTTCTCATTCACCTTCCATTTGTTTTAGACATGTGAATATACCATGATCATCTATTCCAATAGATGAACATGAATCAATTTGGCCCTAGCCAAAATATGGTTTAGAACCCATTTGAAAATTGATTCAAAATTGCTTCTCACAATGGGTTTAAAACCCAATTCCAACAATCCCCCACATGAATAGAAAATTGACTGGACACTAATACAAAGAAACACTGACACAAGAAAGAGTTCTTTAGAACGACACTGCATCGGGATAGGTAGCCGATGGCCTTGAACCTTCCCTAGTGAGAACTATCGGGTTTACTGGTTAACCAGTGAACATGATGTCTTGAACTGTTCAACCTTTAGTGTAAACCAAGACAATAGAATTTCACACAGTATCGTTCAAACATTGTTTTGAGGTTCTCATTGTTGTGTTCATTTTGGCCCTGAACACTCCTGGTTTTCATGAGTACTCTCTGAGAATTCAGCCTTTCAATTCTCATAGAAGCGGCCCACTTCTTACTCACATAGGTGACTTCTTATTAGAGGTTCCTACTGCACCCCCCACTTGGATTTCCAAGATATAAGAGTCATTAAAAGCATAGCTTAACCTAACCTTTTGAAGGTGCCACTGTCTTCTCATCATAGGAATGGATATTAGGGTTTTAACCCCCACAGTGCTCTGTCTGAGTCGCATTTACATAATTCGGTTTTCCCTTTGAACCTAGATCTTGGGATCTCCAGTCAGCTAGGTAGGATTTCCATTATGGCAACTCTTTAGTTCATAGGCTTAAGACCCATTCCCCTCGATAACGTATTTACTTTCTCTCTAGTCAAAGCTTTCGTTAACGGATCCGCAATATTATCCTTTGACTTCACGTAGTCAATAGAGATAATTCCACTAGAAAGTAATTCTTTAACGGTATTGTGTCTGCGACGTATGTGTCTAGACTTGCCGTTATACATACTGCTTTGTGCTCTTCCAATTGCAGATTGACTATCACAATGTATGCAAATTGGTGGCACAGGTTTAGACCAATTTGGAATATCCTCCAAGAAATTACGAAGCCACTCCGCTTCTTCTCCTGCTTTATCTAAAGCAATGAATTCAGATTCCATAGTGGATCTGGCAATACATGTCTGTTTAGAGGATTTCCAAGAAATAGCTGCTCCTCCTAATGTAAACACATATCCACTTGTGGATTTTGTTTCATTAGAATCTGATATCCAGTTGGCATCACTGTATCCTTCTAATACAGCTGGATATCTTGTATAATGCAGACCAAAGTTTAAGGTATATTTTAAATACCTTAAAACTCTTACAATAGCTAACCAGTGATTCTTTCCCGGATTACTAGTATATCTGCTCAGTTTACTGACAGCATATGCTATATCGGGTCTCGTGCAATTCATGATATACATTATGCTACCAATTATGCGCGAATACTCTAATTGAGATATTCCTTCCCCAGTATTCTTTGTTAGATGTAAATTTACATCTAGCGGTGTCTTAACCGGACTATCATCATAACTTTTAAATTTGTCTAGCACTTTCTCAATATAATGAGATTGTGACAAGACTAGTCCATTTGATGTTTTGGTAATTTTCATACCAAGTATAACATCAGCCACACCCATATCTTTCATATCAAATTTACTGGCCAACATTTTCTTTGTAGCCTTAATGAATTCATTATTGCTCCCGATAATGAGCATATCATCCACATAAAGGCAAACAATGACATATCCTTTTTCCGTCCCTTTAACATAGACACATTTATCACATTCGTTGATTCTAAAGCCATTTTCAATCATGACTTTATCAAACTTTTCATGCCATTGTTTCGGAGCCTGTTTTAGTCCATAAAGTGACTTAACAAGCTTGCACACCTTCCTCTTATGATCAGGAGCTACAAACCCCTCGGGTTGCTCTATATAGATCTCTTCATTTAGATCTCCATTTAGGAAGGCTGTTTTCACATCCATTTGGTGTATCTCAAAATTATTGATAGCTGCAATAGCTATCAATATTCGAATGGATGTTATTCTCGTTACTGGTGAATATGTATCGAAATAATCAAGGCCTTCCTTTTGTCTATATCCCTTGACAACCAATCTGGCCTTATATTTTTCGATCGTTCCATCAGCTTTCATCTTTCTCTTAAAAATCCATTTACACCCTAATGGTTTATTTCCAGGAGGAAGATCCACCAGTTCCCACGTATGATTTTGCATGATGGATTCTATTTCACTGTTAATAGCCTCTTTCCAATGAGGAGTTTCGGGACTCGACATTGCTTCACTGTAAGTACGAGGCTCATTTTCTAACAAATATGTTAGAAAATCAGGACCAAAAGATGTAGACGTTCTAGCTCTCTTGCTACGTCTTGGCTCATCTTCCTCTTGTGAGGGTTCTTGGTCCATACTAGTTCTTTTTAAAGAACTCCGTTCTTGTGCCACTCGACAAGGAAATACATCCTCGAAGAAATGTGCATTCCTTTGTCTCCATAATGGTGTTGACGTGTATATCGTCAATTTCAGATTTATGCACTAAGAACCGATATGCCGAGCTATGGCTTGCATATCCAATGAAAATTCCATCAACCGTTTTAGGACCTATTTTTACCATTTTAGGTGGTGGGATAGCTACCTTTGCTAGACACCCCCACACTTTAAGATATTTGAAGGAAGGAGGACGACCTTTCCATAGCTCATAAGGTGTCTTTTGCAGCTTCTTGTGAGGTACTTTATTAAGTATATGATTTGCGGTTAAGACCGCTTCCCCCCACAAGTTATCTGGTAGTCCAGAATTTATCAACAAAGCATTCATCATTTCCTTTAAAGTACGATTTTTTCGCTCAGCAATTCCATTTGACTGAGGCGCATATGGTGCCGTGGTCTCATGAATGATTCCATGATCAGCACAAAATTTTTCAAGAGGGAAAACATATTCTCCACCTCTATCACTTCTTAGTACTTTGACTTTCTTGCTAAGTTGATTTTCAACCTCAATTTTGTATTGCATAAAATGCTTCCAAGGCTTCATCCTTGCTTCTAAGCAAATATACATAACAAAATCTCGTACAATCATCAATAAAAGTAATAAAATACTTTTTTCCTCCTCTAGATTGTACTACCTTTAAGTCACATATGTCACTATGAATTAGACTTGAAGGTTCCGTACTTCTTTCAATTGACTTGAAAGACGTTTTTGCCATTTTAGCTTCAATACAAATTTCACATGCTTTATGTGAGTCAAAATTCATTTTAGGCAAAAATCCATTTTTCATTAGCTTTTGTATGGAACCATAATTTACATGACCTAATCTACAATGCCATAAATTAGGAGATTCCAACAAGTAAGCAGAAGAAATAGTTTTATTAATATCGGAATTTGGTACAACTTTAGGCACGATGGTCATTACATTTAACTTAAACAGACCATCACATAAGTACCCTTTTCCTACAAACATCCCACTTTTAGTGAGTACAAATTTATCACTCTCAAACACTAGCTTGAAGCCATTCTTACTCAACAATGAGCCTGACACTAGATTCTTTCGAATGTCTGGCACATGAAGCACATTGTTGAGACTCAATTTCTTGCCGGATGTCATCTTTAAGACCACCTTTCCCATTCCTAGCACCTTTGAAGAAGAAGAGTTTCCCATGAACAGATTCTCGTTGTTGGCGCTCTCATATGTAGTGAACATATTTCGCTCGGAGCACACATGTCGAGTAGCGCCCGTGTCTACCCACCACTGTTTGGGATTTCCAACCAAGTTGACTTCGGATACCACCGCAGATAAATTCAAATCTGTCACGTCTTCGGTGATTTTGGTAACTTCGGTCACGTTGGCTTGAGAATTCTTTCATTTCTTAAAGTTTCCTTTGTTTTTGCGATAATCCTTAGCACGATGGCCAGCTTTGCCGCACACAAAACAGTTCCCTTTGAACTTCTTCTTCTCACTGTCTTTGAAATTTGAGCCTCTTGCTCCACTTGGACCATCGGAATCGGAAATTTTTCTCCTCTTTGATGGACCTTGCTCGACCACATTTGCCTTGGCCTCTTGATGATAATTACCGGCCTTCTTCTCGGACTGGCGATTATCCTCCTCAATCCTTAATCTGACGATCAAATCCTCGAGCTTCATCTCCTTGCGTTTATGTTTCAAATAGTTCTTGAAATCTTTCCAAGTAGGTGGCAATTTTTCTATCAAAGCAGCCACTTGAAAAGACTCTCCAAGTACCATCCCTTCCGCATGAATATCATGTAGAATAAGCTGAAACTCTTGGACTTGACTAATCACTGTCTTAGAATCCACCATCTTGAAATCAAGGAATTTGCCGACTACAAATTTCTTTGAGCCGGCATCTTCCGTCTTGTATTTCCTTTCCAAGGATTCCCACAATGCTTTCGCATTGACCATTGGACTATATACGTTATACAACGCATTGTCCAATCCATTTAGGATGTAGTTCTTGCACAAAAAATCCGAATGCTTCCAAGCCTCCACGGCAGCCACAGTTTGCCGGTCAGGATTTTCACCAAGATCTGGTGCATCCTCTTGCAAGAATCTTGCCAAGTTTAGAGTGGTCAAGTAAAACAACATCTTTTGTTGCCACCTTTTGAAATCTTTTCCATTGAACTTTTCCGGTCTTTCACCAAGTCCAACAGAACCATGAGTTGGTGCCACATAAGGCGTCGCATACACAGTCCCACCACCGTGTTGCACGTTGGGATTAATCGGTCCACTTTCCGAATTGGTTTCACTAGTAGCCATTGTTATAAATCTATCAACAGAATATAACAACAATTAATAAACAGTCCAGTCTATCACAATAGTATAAATCAGAGTCTAGTATCACTAAAATTAAATTTAGAATCTGAAAATAATTTTAGTAAAGATTGACAGAATCAAATAAGAAAACGAAATCTAGAAAACGCTGATTTGAAAACACTGTTTTGAGAACACTGTTTTGAAAACACTATTACGAAATTCGAAAGCAATGATTCTACACATGCAACACAAAGTATGCAAAAAACAGAATAAGTCTTAAGAATGTTGGTTTCTACGTATACTTTGTGTATATTTGTGCAGAAAAACAATATCGAAAATATACTAACATGCATATGTTAAGGTTCCAAAAACAGCAGTAACGTAAGGAAAGAAATAATAGTTTATTTAACAACTCACAAGAAGATTGCAGAACAGCAAAGGAAAAAGGTCGAGGCGTGAATTTGATTCACTGTCCTTAAGACTTATTCGTCCCGCAATGGTGCTGACGGTTCTTGACGACAGTCTCCCAGGATACAACGACAATACGTCTGAAATAGGAGCACTCCAAATTGCAGACCCGACGAACCAAAACAAAAGCACAGAACTCTTTCGGACACAGGAACGAGACAGAAGAAAAATTGCAGAAGATAATTTCGGGATTAGTTAATTTTTGTAAAACTGACTCGTATAAAACTGTTTAGCTGGAAAGGTCAAATAAATAAATAAATAAACTTTATTTATTTAAATATTTTTGTCCCAAAAAGAATAAAGCCTAATGGGCCCAAGCCCAAGCCACGGACCGGGACGGCGCGCGCGTGGTGGACCTTGGGTCAACCTAGGTCCTCCCTCCTTACAAAACATGGGTACCCCCAAGGGGCCCATCCCTTAGCTCAAGGCTAAGCCTTATAAGGAGACAACATTTGCTTTAATTCTTCTATGTGGGATTCTCTCTTCCCTTCAAGTTGATCCACCAACTTTAATTTCAATTTTCTCATTCACCTTCCATTTGTTTTAGACATGTGAATATACAATGATCATCTATTCCAATAGATGAACATGAATCAATTTGGCCATAACCAAAATATGATTTAGAACCCATTTGAAAATTGATTCAAAATTACTTCTCACAATGGGTTTAAAACCCAATTCCAACACGCCCTACGTAGGCCTTCAAGAGAATCTTAACACACAAGGAGGTTTGAAGCTTTTATGGGATCTGCCGGCAGCAACAGACCCTCCTTGCAAGGAGGGAGCATAATCACCGACGTCCGATACCAAGCTTGAAATTCGTCGGTCCCCTCCTGCAACTTGCACTCATCGAGGTCGTCGACACAGGAAATCACATCCATTTCCACTCCATCCATTTCTACCTTAACCTGCAACACGAAGTCCAATAACATTGATATTGGTGTCTAGTCTACATGTGTGCTCGGGCCCTTTACTGCAAGTGGGCAGTGGGTGCTCTTAGAACATTCTCAAGGTTGAAGGAGGGCCAAAGAGAAAAAATCAAGCTAGCACGCACACCTGATCTAGTCAATCACGGTGCATTGTCGCCTAAATCTTGTGCACGTTACTGCAGAAGTGGAGCGACATGTTGTGGTAGATACTGTTGGAAATTTGGTGGAATCAGAATAGCAAATAAAAGTTTTGAGGTGCGTGATCGCTGTCTTTTAGGTTTTATTTGTCCTCATTAAAAATCGATTTTGCTGACGGGTTAACGACAAACAATCCTACAATATACAACAAAGTCTTTGGTAATCTGCAAATAGAAAATTCGAAAATTCTCCTCGGAAAGAAAGAGTTTTCGAAAATTGCAAGTCAATGGTCTAAAAAGAACTAAAAATCTTGTATTTATAAAAGACCTGAAATGGTGTGAATTTGGACAGACACAACTGTTGGGAAAAAACAGTTGTAACAGTTAAAAATAACTGCTAGAAATTTATTTCAAATAAATCAAATTTTGCCCTTATAAATCATTTTCAGAACTTATTTCCAAGCAATATGTGACAAAAGAGTTTGTTTGTTTTCAAACAATTCACAAACCCAGTAAATACGTCCCTCAAAAGCGTGCGTTTGATTTAGATTCTTTTCATATAAACAAATGAAACAAAGACTTCGCTTCATCTTTCTAACGGTTAATAAGATGCAAGGCTCGTATGAATAAGTTGGTTATCAATCGTATACTCAAAAAATGGAGAGAAGCCAATCGCGAATCATCTCTGAACTCTGCCATGTTTGCTCTCAACTTGTACAGCTAGACGAACCCATTATGCTTTTCTTTGATAATTAAGAAAACTAATTGCAACCATTTTTGTCAACAGATTACAGCGGAAACTGGAGAAGGCAATCCATGATGTTTATGTCATGACACTGGGATTTTTCGGCGCATGTGGGTCAATGCCCCTTCCCCAATGACATGTTTGCAAGGTATCTGTACATGAATAATTTGGTTATCGATCGATCCCTCGTTCAAAAAATGGAGAGCAGCCAATTGCAAATCATTCCTAAACCCTGCCATGTTTGCTCTCAACTTGTACTGCTAGATGAACCCTTTACGCGAAAACTAATTGCCACCATTTTCATAAACAGATTACAGCGGAACTGGAAAGGGCAATCCATGATGTTTATGTCTCGTCATTGGTGGGAAAGGGGCATGTGGGTCTATGCAGTATATATTCAACCTCTTGATTATTGTGTCTACAACGGGCCTGTGTAATGTATGGAAACTCTGAATGACAGCCACCAAAACTGGCATTCTCATGCCTGCATCAGGAAAACAACATACACACACACACAACACACACTACACCAGTGGTGCAGTGGTGGTGCTCAGTGGCCACACAGATCCATAGTCTGGTTAAAATTGTTGATGCATGAGAAAAAGGCAGTACTGTTGAGGCCCTACGACACTTCAGCTGTCCCCTGGTTACCTGTACATTTGGTCAACTCTGTCAAAGCTTGAAATCACTTACCCCATGTGTCCAATGTTATAGTATTAAGTCTATCCTTCATGTACTGTTTACCAAGTCTTTTGAAAGTTTTGCCGACAGAGCTATGCCTTTCTTTTTTCTTTTTTACTTTCTGTAGATTACTACTACACTGCTACTTAACTGTCACTTTGCACCAGATGACAGAGTTCCGAGGCCATTTACTTCTTGAAATGAATGAATACCATTTGAACAACCCTGTATAGATGTTGTGGTCCTGTTCTCTTTCCAGCTACATTTATGAGAAAATATGCTCCAAAAATGACCTAATGGCCATTTACCCCTTCATGGTATTCGTTGATTTGTAGAGTGAAAATGTTGTCCTCTCTACTTTTGATTTTTGGCGACATTTTGATAACTTCACGGTCTTTTACTTTAAGCAAGAGTATTTGAAGAAGCATGTTACTTCTTGTTGAGACATAAATTCTGCATTGAAAAAATAACATCTACTACTTCAATATATAAGCTTTGTGAGCCTCTTTATTCATTACCAATTGATTTTGAGTTGGATGTTTTCACATTAATGTAAAGCTTTAATGACCTTATATATTAGTACTCAGTTGATTGGTTTCTTTGCTGTAAATATTTTATTCTTCTTCTCTCTTTAAATTACCATTAAGTTAGGAAGGAAGTAAATTACATACTGAAAAACTTTTTGCTGCTAGAGTAGGATTGGCTCTAACCGGATGCTAATAAGCCCATCTAGTGATAATTAATAGTCATTGAGTTTGCATACTCAAGCGAGGGTACCTTGATTGACTTCCTGCGACATAAGTTGGTAATTATTGATCTCCGTAAGGCTCATGAAGCGCCATTTGATCCCAGTCAAAGTCGGCATTTTCCTCTTGTTTCGCCATGCATGTTCGGTGGCCTAAGGGCGTATCTACATCACTAGAATCGACTGGTTGCTGATTTTCAAAGCCTACAAGTCTTTGGATAGGCGACTGGGCGTACCAAAGCGAGACCATCAAGAAGGGCAAGGCCTTGCTCCACTCTGATTCCCGAATAATGGCCTCGGTTCACCTCCGGGGATTGTTAAAAAGGTATACAAAGAGTCAAACAATAGCACGAGAGCTTCTTTCTATACCAGTTGCTGGCTTTGGATCGAAAACCAATGTCCATCGAAGAAGAAGAAGCTTCACAGATGAAAAATCGTCACTAGACATAGTCAGTGACAAAATTCTTAATACTTTCAATGATAATTTTTAACAGCATTTTTTTAGCGTCACTAAATAAAAATGACTTGAGACATTTAACGATCAGTATTATCACTATACAAAAGTTATAATTATATTTCTATCTTTAGATAACAACCAATATTTTTCTATAAATATTTTGATGTTTCTCATGTGAAGGCCAGAGGAACGGGAGGATGCTAAAGGCCGGAGATAGAAGGATTTTGGCTGCTATTAAGGTTGTAGAAATCTTACTCCAATCCTTTATAAAGTGACAAACAATGGTCTAAATGTTTCTAATGATTTTTCTGTTAACATTTTCAGCGTTAAGTATTAGCAGCATCTTTTTAACGTCACTAAATAAAAGTCACTATAAATATTTTGACAGCCATTAGTTGTCGCTATATGACATATTTAAGAAAGATTATTTCAACCGAAGTAGTACCCAAATTTATTTTTTTTCTGGAGAAAAAGGACACATAACTAAAATGGGCAGTATTTTTCTTCTGTCTTTGAACATTCTTTCCTCTGAAAAGAGGATAAAGACAGATGATGAGTGTGAAGTCCAACTCTGGAGAAAATTTTGGATGATCTGACACCAACATTCCTCGCCTTACTAGATTGGTTTTGTTCACACTTAAGGTAAGTCTTTTCTTCCTTCTTGGTTCATCACATGTTACTTGAGCCTGGGCTATATATGGTAAGCAACTCTTTCTGCCCTTGAGTTGAGCCCTTATATTTTTCATCGGATTGTTTGGCTTATTTTGTGTTGGGTAAATTCACTATACAAAAGATGTTAAATTTTCTTTTGTTAAGGCGTCAGATTCAATGCATCTCCATTCCATTTTATTCATTACATGAATAAATATTCGATAAATATATGACATTCTGCATACATTTACAATGTAATAATGTAACATATTCTAAAGCTCTCAAGCTCTAATGGACAATTTCTTGAAAGGTATAAGCATGTATAAAAAATTTATATGTTATGTTTTAGTTAAAAGAAAAAGGGCAAATTACACAAGAGGACTTTTGAGGTTTACTCTAACTACACAGCGCCTACTAACTATTTTACTACACTCTGCCACCCTTTTTTTAATTTTCATTTTACAGAGTTAAAGAATTAATCAAAAGACGGTAATACCCTTCATAAAAAAATTTACTCAATCACTCCTAGCTGCCCACCCTCATTGACTCATGCCCCGCGACGACCACTACCCACCACTGCCTGCCACCACCTCCACCAAAAACAAAACCAACCACCGCTGATCTACACCACAACCAGTATTGCCTCGCCGCCACCACCAAAAACAAACCAACCATCCCTGATCTACACTCACAATCACCACGGCCCACCATCACCACGGCCCCACCATCACCCTACCACCATTACCATATAGGAACCCACCACTACGGATCCACACAAATCTGAAGTAGAAAATAGAATGGGCGTGTGTGCGTGAGCGCGGGGCGGAGCAAGGCAGGGCGAGGGAGGGGGTGGGAAGGGGAATAAAAGGGCATGCGTAGCTGATGATAGCAACAGTAGTGGGGAGCTTGAGTCTTCTTAATTTGTTGATATCTACCCAACCCCACGCCCCCTGATTAGATCAACTATTCGATCTTTAAATGTCCTTCTCATGGATGATCTCTGGGACTCGATTTATGGACAAAAATTATGATTTAAGGTCCGCATAGTTTTCGAAGTTATGATGGTGTTGGCTGTCGGTGATTGGCCTATAATTTAAGGTGATCATATGGTGATGGATGGTTGTTGGCCATGATGGTTGGCTAGTTGTTGCAATGGTGGTACGAGGTTGGATCTTTGTAAGCCAAGTAGTTGGAGTTTTTGCCCTCAATAATTGATTTTTAATACTTTATTATTCATTTATTCCATTTTTAATACTTTATTACTTCTTTATTCCATTTTGAACCTTATTTACCTATCTTACCCACTTTTGAAAATCATGGTTTTAAACAGAGATTTCAAGGGAAGAAAACGTGGTTTGAAACAGAGATTTCTTTTTAAAAGGTATGAAATCTCTGTTAGGAAGCAAGATTTTAAAAGAAATTTCTGTTTCAAATCACGTTTTCTTCTCTTGAAATCTCTGTTTTAAACCAAGATTTTCAAATATGGGGTAGATAGGTAAATAAGATTCAAAATTAAGTAAAAAAGTAATTAAATATTTAAAATGAATTATTAAGGGCAAAAACTCCAAGTAGTTGGCTAGTTGTTTTGGTGGTGGTACGGGGTTAAATCATTGATAAGCAATAAGTTGATTGATGTGTGTGTGTGTGTGTGTGTGAGAGAGAGAGAGAGAGAGAGGGAGAGACACGCGGAGTGGGCAGTGGTGTCTGGAGAAGGGGGATGACAACGGTCGTGACGATTCGCTTGCGTCAACGGCACTGATTGAAGAAGGAAAATACATCTTGAGGTAATTTCGGTAGATAATAAAAGATTGTATGGTGTCTTAAATTTTATTTTATAGATTCTTAACGAGATGAAATTTTGTATAAACAGAAATAAACTACAGGGAGTAAAGTACGATAAAGATAGTTAGGAAACGTTGAGCAAGTTGCGATAATCATAGGGAGTGCATCGTATAATTTACTCAAAGAGAAATGATTCGTGAGTTTGGGGTCACAGTTTTAAGCTTTTAACTTCGAGGATATTCTTTTTCCTTTTTTTTTCTTCTTCCTGACATCACCCCCTAGAAGAAAGGGCAATAATATATTTGATCAGAAATCCAACCCCCCATCTTGCTCAACCCACTCCTGCTTCCAGCTGTATTGAATGACTGCCTTGAACCGGATAAACTCCACTGCTGTGCTTTTCCAGACTTCATACAGAGTGGGATTTCCTTTTTCTCTTTTCAGAAAAGAGCCTTGCAGATTTTGCCCCGCAGATGCTGCTGCTGCTGCACACACACAAACAGGGACACACACACATCTGTATTCAATATTCATACATACATCTTCGATGTATTTCATGTATATATACTGCATTCATGCATCAGTATTCAGTAGAACACCACCCTCTTTCTCTCTCTGACCATCTGCCTCTGTGTAAGCTGTGGTTTGTGGGTGTGAAAGATTTGTTGAGATCTTATATTAAAGTCGCTTTCCTATATATCTCTGACTCTCACGACGAAAGCGACCCATCAGCTTCCCCCCAACCCCCCTCCCTGTTTAAATAATACAGACTCCCCGTTATTTATGCGCTGCTCTTCCTCTTTCTTTGTTCATTACTTATGGCTATATGACCTCCCCTTTCCGTATTCTTTCCAATATAGTGCATAACATATCTTCGAACTGACATCGACAAGTATATAATATGCAGTTTATAGCACGTCCATGGGGATGAATAGTTAGGGTTTCAATCCTTCAGTGACAGCATGAATTAACATAAGGTTCAGCTGGAAAGGTTTTTGTTTCTCATCCCCTTTTTATCATCCTGTTATTAAGATAGCAACAGTAGCCCTTTGGCCCCCTTTTCTTTGAACATCTGCAATTACATTGTCCTGATGATCTTGTTACTGTAGAATTGATAGTTTGAGTTTGGACAGCATATGTGCATACACTGCTTTTTTCTTTTTAATTTTTGAAGTCTTAAAAAAAGAAAATGTGTTCATTCCATTGGGTTTTCGTAAGTGATTAATGAGTAGAAGTATGGGTTTCTGTTCTCTCTGTCTCTAATTAATGAAGCTCATGTCTTTGATTAGGGTTTATTGGAAAGGAATATTCACCAGTAAAATAAAGTGGGTTCCTTGTTGGTGTTGTTGGACCTTCTTGATTGCTGCTGAACTGTTAGGCTTTAAGTTAAGAGTTTGTTGGTGTATTACTTCTGATAGTAGTTCTCTTTCTCTCTATGTAGTTAATGATCTTCATGGTCATTTACCTTTGATCTTCATTCATCATATCCTGTTTAGGAGCTCTACATGTTTAGGATTTTATCTCTGTCAGAATTATTCCAGAATGGAGAGATTAGGGCAAGTTCTTTGATCTATATGAGGCGATTTGGATGTGCAATTTCTTCTCATGGTTCAGCTTGGCTGCGTAATTCGTTGCCAAGGGCAAACTCTAGGCTTGTATACTTCATTATCAGGTTCTTCTTCAAAGTCTTTTGTATATCCAGGAACTTATAGGCTCTGGTTTGAAGGATTAATCTAACTTAAAAGCAAGATTTTATCCTCTTTTTGACTTGAAAATAGGTGAGAACTTGTGTAAAATGTTTACCTGTTTTTGCCACTAGTAGCATCCAATTTCTTCAAAATGAAAGTAACAAAGCCTAACCATTTATTTTCTGTTTTTATGCTATTTTTCACCTTTTTTGCTTAGCAACGAAGAAAATTGGGGGGTGTACTGTCCACTATGTCAAAAAGACTCTCTTTTTCATCAATGTCTTCAAGTGGTTTCTTATGATGTCCAAGCATATTGCTGGTGACAGTATATTGCGCCGTGTTTTATCTGGAAATGGTAACATTACCTTCTAGTTGTTCTTTCCCCCCCCCTTTTTGCGATGTATTAATCTTTGTGAGTAGAACCTTCAAGTCCTATGGACATGAACACCAAATAATCACACACTTCTAGCTTGAGTTGATAACTAGTTCCAATCTTGTCAGGAAGTGACATTAGTAACCCTGAGAAATTTGATGTCTATAATAGTCCAGTAGTTTACCTATTACACCGGGTGCAATTGAATTACTTGAATGATACTGTTATTAGTAGCTGTATTGAGAAATGGTCTGAGAGAGCTTCCTTCAGCCCACTCATGGATGAGATAAGGGGTTGAATTAGCTGCCGACTCATTCATTTAACTACTCAGTAGAAAAGGATAAGTTTGTGCTACTGTGATTGAGTGGATGATGCGGGAGATAGTTTTCTTCTGTCTCTCTCTGTGCTTGGACTGAAGGGAGCTCCCTTTTTCTGTTAATATCATTCTTGTTCTCACAAGGCTTAATCACTTGTTTCCAGAAACCTAAACCCATCCTGTTGGTGATCCACCCTTCCCTTTTTTGGATAAATCCAATCCTTCGCTGCTTTTCTTCCTTGGTTCAACTCAGCACTTGATAAATTCAAACCAAAGTAGTGCATATTTGACACTTTTCAACAGCCAAGGATGGCAACTATGATCTGCCAGTATCTTGTGTAACTACATAATTGTTCATGCTACTATGAAGACATTCTCTTTCCACCACGGCATGTTTTTTCCATATCTCTTTATGTTGTACATGTTAGGGTTTACTCTAGTTTTGAATGCTGTAGTTTCCATTCTTAGATTGTAGTTAGCTGGATAATTTTATCACAAGCCATAGCAATTAATCTGAACCATATTTCTGACTCTATATCTTATATGCTCAAGCAAACTTTGTGTTCGACGACTATAAAGCCATACTGCACTGAATATGGTGAAGAGTGAGAGGAGAAATCCTATTTGTAAATAAAACCATTTATGTTTCCAGAGGGAGAAAAGGCTTGCAGGTAAAACTTTCATTGATGCATTTTTCTTCGCTTTCACATATTACAAAAAGTGGAACATCCACTTAGGATCTCAAATAGAATTGTTTTTGTGTCAGAAAACCTTGAAGACTGTTGTTTTTTGCAGCTGATTTAAGAACCTGGTATTGAGTAGTTTCCCTTGTTTGAAGCTCTACAGCCAGGTCTCCAAGTTACCACGCTGAAAAGCTCGTCTCCCTATCAGTTCTGACAAAGATGCAATGCATGTAAGGGCGTGTCTTTCTCTCGTCTTGTTACGTGACAAACAAATTAGGGCATTAGCCATTGTGAAGTCTGTTTCAAGTGAAGCATCTGGTATGTAAATGGCGTATGTCAAAATGATTAATTAGTGAGAACATTTTGTGTCTGGAGAAAGTACATATTCAATGTTACGAAAAACACAGTATTTTTTGTTTGCTGAAGAGAAAGTACACTTTCTATTAATTTTCTATTGATTTTTAGTTCTGAGGAAGATGCAGTACAACATATTGTGGCTTGTCGTTTGCCCATCTTCGTATCTGATAAACAAATTCAGGCTGTAAGAGCAGTAAAATTTGTTTAAAGTAAGTAGTAAAGTATCCCATTCTGTACTTTCTCTAGATTAGAGTATTAAGAATTGCGTAGTTTCATAACTGTTGTATAAAGAAAGTACAGTTTTACGTATAATATATTCCCTCTTCACGTGCAATTGTGCCATGTGCACATGTGACCGTTGCAAAAACATCTCGAGGGACTACTACGTCAGCTCCCATCAAGATACTTATTTAAAGTATTTAGTCAAATTTCATGCACTTCGAGCATGCAAAATACTTGTTAAGTTGAATAGATAGCGGTAGATGGTTATCGGGGCGTGCAATTTGCCAAAAATGGATGGATGGGACCTCTTTTGTTAATCCTGTTTTTGGAAATGAGCTTTCATCTGGAAGTATTACGAGTTAGCTAGGCCGTATCTGGTATCATTTTCGTCGTATAAATCAGTAGATGCTGTTTGTTGTGTGGTCCCATTTCTATCTGTTTTGGAGTTCTTATGAAATGGGAAATGATGCCCACTATTGATTTAAAATTACTCGGTGAGATACATATGGAATCTCTTACAAGCATTTCATATTAGAAAATGTGGCTCATTGTGTCTGCCATTATTGTTAAACAAAATGAATATAGTACGATGCTATTTGACCTTACGTGAATATTGTCTGGATATTCTGTTTGTATACCTTCGACTTCAACTTCTAACTAGGCAGGGTTGCTTGTGCGTGTTGCTCGTCTGACTTAGCTCTCTTACTTTCTGCGTAGTCGTGTTCAATGGAGATAGTTTTGATAAATATGTTGATCATATCTTTCGACCTTTTTGTAGATTGTCGATAGAAAGATATATGGAACGGGTGATCAAAAAGTTCGACTTCATCTTCAAAGTTCCCTAGCTTGCTCAAGGTACTCACCCCAAGGTAGGAAGCCAGAAGTCGAAGCATTCCATGATAGAGGTCGAGCTGAGTCCTGTCGCCCGGACCTCTGTGCTATATTTGGAATTGTTGAAATCAAGAAATACGAAGGTAAATATGAACATCCCCATCTTGTTAAACAGGGAATACCATTAGATTTTCCAGCTACATGATGAACCTATCATGGGCTTCATATGCAAATGTAGCCCTTTTTTATCCATTTCTCATCTCTTTGATTTGAAGGTGCGGGCGCATCGCCTCACGGTGACTGGTCTGAGTTCTTCCCTTCTTACCTCTCAAGAAGTTAGGGTGGGGTGGAATTCATTCTCTCTTGTGCGGTCGAGCAGGGATCATCAGCAGGGGCGAGGCCAGGATTTCACGGCGGGGGGAATATTTTTTGCTTCTGCTATCGTTCGCTATATCTAACTGAGCAATCTAATGGACATTTTCGTGCTTATGCGAATCACAGGGTGTCCAAAAGTCTGCTCTCCCAAGCTTATTCTCCCGGTAATGGCATGACTAAACCCGGTGCCTGTTTATTAATTCCCTCTGTATTTTCGTGCTTCTGTGTGCACATCTCGTTAAAGCTCTTTTTATTGCAAGTCCCGCCTTAAAAAAAATGTCGCTAAAAGCTTGGTTTTTTGCAACCAATGGTTTTAAGCGATAAATACGACTTCAAGTGAATCATCTGCCATACTACTTTTACATGTAGACTCTTTGCACAAGACCCGACTAGACAATTCAAAAAATTTTGAGGACGATTAATTTTAGAACTGCAAAGATAACTCTTTGGTTGAACTTTTTTTATTTTTTTGGAAATCGATTTTTACTAATTTATAAAAATAAAATTGTACAAAAGACAAACCAGCTTGAAAATGATATAATCAAGCCCTTAGATCAAGGAAAAAATGACTAGTCTGCTGGGTTTTCAACTATGGGGTTCTTTTGGCAAATACCTACCCTGGATATCGTAACAAGAAAGGGGTCTCCTCAAAGAAAGCTGGACGGGCAACTCTTATCAACTTCGTGATATTTTCACTCTTAGCGTACCATATGTAGGTATATTTATTCTCTCGATTTGTGTGTAGAGAACTAAATTTTATACTCTAGCGACCTATGGTGGTCAGGTGACGAGAACAAGCATGGCATACAACCGGATAAATTGGCACGTTCTATGTTCCCTAAAAGAAGTGGCATGGGAGGTCTTGGTTTCAAGGATACACGATTGATCAATCAGGCCCTTATTACTCTTACCAAAAATAAGTTGGACAATTATGATGAAGCTTGACACCAAGATTTCCAAGGCCTTAATAGCCCGTTTGTGAGTTAGTTTTAGGAAGCAGATGGAGGAAAGGAAAGGAAAGTAACTATTTTTCTCGTTTTTCTTTCAGTTAGTTTGTGAGTTTTTTCGAAGATAGAAAAGAAGAGAAAATTGATGAAAGTTTTGACTTCTTTTATCTCTAAATATTTTCCCTCAAAATTAGAAAGAAATGGATAGAAAATAGACTCTCATAAGTAATACTTTGATAATGCCTGTATTATCCTGAACTTAATGAAGACTAATTTTTAATGACTTTTAAGTCTAAAATTTATGTTTTCACTTATAAACAGATGATTATTTTGGATGTTAGAATTAACTTATGACCGATTGCTTTGTTTTTTTATGTGACATTCATTAAATTTAGATGTTGAGATATTTTTAGTCAACTGATGACTAATTTGTGTGTTTTTTTTTATTATTATTCTACTAATCGATGAAGTAAGGCTTTCTTTTTACATCATTATGGTATGAACTTTATACGAAGTCATTGATGACTACTTTGTTTCGTCGTCTGAATCTATAACGGTATATATTCTCTCTTGAACTCGCAAACAAGAAGAAAGAAAATTATCTTTCCTTCGCTTCCTTTCTTCTCTCTTGTCTCGTCTCAAAACTAAGAAACGCCCTTTCAGAGGGAACTATTGTTTACAAACAAATTTCTGCACATTCCGAGGCCAAGGCAATTTTTCCTCGGGACAGAAAGCTATCCTCGATTGACATGTGATTCAAAAAGGACTCCGTTGGCAGTCAAACCAAGTCCCAGGAGTCTGTGATTTGATCAAGAATGATGCCCGGGACAAGACACTGCTTGAATCTTTACGTGTTCCCGCCAGATCTGGTTACAAAAATATTGGGTATTCATATTTCAGCACACTCTGTTGAAGACACCCAGGTTTGGAACGCCGCTTCCGGTGGGAACTTCTCAGTCGCTGCTGCTTATGAAGCGCTATACGCCAACAAAAAATACCACTCGTCAAGCGTAAAGTAACTCCTCGGGAACGCCTAACATTAGCACTGCTCTTTGGAAAGAATTGTGGGCGTTACCGATTCATCTCAAGAACCATGGTCTTAATCCCGCAAGCTCTATGGGATGGACTTCTGCTCCATAATAAACTCCGTGTGGTCAATCCCACGAACCCAAATACGTGTCCCCCTTGTCGCGAGTAACCCGAAACAGTGGACCACTTGTTTATCGAATGTCCTATGTGTGAGACTGAGACCAATATGATTCGGCCTATACCCTGTTTTAAGGCTAAATGCTAATAGCATTTTTTATAGCAGATTTAGTGACAAGAAGATTGTTATTAAAAGTGTTTTGTCCATGTTGCTAAAATTAATGGTATAAATTTATTATCGTTAGAATATATTTAGCGATATATGAAAGGCGAAGCTGAGAGAAAGTGGCTATCATGTAAAATAAAGCTTTTCTTTTAAACATTAAACCAATTTCTAATTAAATGTATCACTTTTCTTTTATAACGTTCCTAAAATATTTAAAGACGGAGAGTTATTATTTCTGAAAAGGAAGATTTCAGAGGAAAACAATCTTTCTATCATTAAACTAATATTATCGCACTTAATACTTTTCATTTTTAGTCTCCAAAAACATTTTTAAGTTGTCTATTATCTCCTACTCTATAGCATGAAATTTTATCGTTTTTTTATGATACGTTTCTAACGTCTTTGGTTGCATATAACGTGAATTGGTAAGAACATGTTCTACAGAAATAGAAGCAATTCCCCTGTAGTATGGTCATTCTGTTTATCATCATTGGGAAGCCTAATTTGCAAGCTTTATTATGTTTTCATCTTCCATTTTCATCAATAATGAAGTACGACTCTTTAAGCGTCAGAATGATGTGAATAAGCATAAGAAAATGTTAGATAAATATTTTATATAATTAGATGTATATGTACACATAAATCTTCTTTTTTTTCGCTTAATAACTTTTTTTTCTCTCTACTCTAATCAGTAGACAGTTTGCTTTGCTTTTTGTTTAGGAAGAGACGGGAATGCTTGGAGGCAAATTTTTACCAAGATTAATTGAAAATAATGTAGTTCAGTCATGTTTTATGCATTGTTAAACAACTAAACTTTATTCAATGATTCGAACATGAAATAGTTGCCTATTTCTTGAATGCTTCATGTGTTTCCTCGATGCTAAAATAGTTGCCTCTTTTTACTATTACTAACTCCACTTTTTTAATATAGTTGTCAATTGAAAGTTCCAAATTTAGTGACAAGTCTATTTATAGACTTATTTTCCCTATAACATCTGCTAATGAGTAAAATTAAGCGACAATTTCGAATATAAAACTGATATTTGGAGACCATTACAATAATTTTACGCTATATCTTATTTCTTAGGAAACAATGATCGACTATAATGTGGAAATCGGTTTATGTACGTATGCTATTACAATTGTATTGTTCACTATCAATTCTTGAAATTTTGAAACTTTGTTAGTGTGTTATGTAAATGAAATTCTTAATAGTTGTAATATGTTATTGTATGTAACGCACGGGGTCAAAACTTTTTTTTTTATTACAGCAGAGGATCCTAGTTCAACTGTTAGTATCCATCGATACTTAAGTAGTATTTGTCAATATTTCTTTCTCCTTGCTCTAGGATCACTGCAGAATTCCTCACATGCCAAAATTGTACTCTTCTTGGGATGAAATTCATCCACGGAACTCCAATTCAGAAATGGAGAAATACATTAAAAAAATAGATATAATTGAAGGCAACAACTTTATAAAGTGTATATCAAGGCAATTGCGTGTGAGGGGTTACAAAAAGAAATTGTTTTGTTGATGAATGAGATCTCGAACAAGGATAACTAAGAAAAAAGAAAAATGATATAAACGAGGAACTCCGATGGGCAAATAGAGCGTAGCCTACTGGTTTAGTGGACAGTTGATGGACAAAACGACCATAGAATGTGAAGACACCTAAGTTTGGAAAGCTAGAACTTTGCTATCACTTCAGCGTATAAGATAATCTACTTAAGTAACTTAACAAAGTAGAATTATAGTCAGACCCAAGGCACTCTATCACCTCCACCTTGATAGGTCGCCAAGAAGCGTCACAACAACCTTCATCCCTTCTCCTTGTTGCTTCCTCGTCGCCACTCTCTCTCCCACCTCCACCACACAGACTCGACGATCACCTCTTCCATCTCGCGCGAACAGGGTGCAATGAATCGCTAGTGAGATTCAAGGATTGTTGGGGGTGGGGGTGGGGGTGGGGGTGGGGGTGGGGGGGGGTAGAGGGGTGCAGAATGTACCCTTCCCGCGGTGGTGGTGACGGCTTTGGAAGAAAATGGCTTATTATGGTTTGTAAATTTATAAGAGTAAATTACCTCTTTACCCTTAATAAACTCACATATAGGGTTAATACAAGGGTATAAATGTCTCCTTCTCTTTTTTTTTTTTTTTTAATTTTACTATGCCATATAGAAGTTCTATGTACCATAACAACACATGTAGTTTCTTAGTGTATGTATATATGATGATGAAATGTGATACACATGCATAGCGTAAAGGTACAAGAATGTGATGCCGAGAACAATCCAAAATGAAAATTGTTTGGACTATCACTCTTAATGGTCTTTTTTTTAACAAGAAGATAATTCCTTTACGGGTAGTCTTATGTTCCTAATATACTCTAATGTACTGTACAATATTACTAACCTTTTTTTAAGTGAAGAGTAAAATTATTTATTAATTTAATAGTTTTACGAGAGCTATCCTAACCATTATAATACTCTAGTATATCTAGAGACGATTGATTGTGACTATATATGAGGTAGGAAAAAATTCCTTTAACCGGAGTAGCAGCAATTTTTTTTTTCTCATTAAATGTTTCTAATGACTTTTTTTCTAACACTTTCAACGACAATTATTAGGAATACTTTTTTAGCGTCATTAATAAAAGTGACTAAAAATACTTAGAGACGATTGATTATTACTGATAAGGGTGGGAGGAAAATTCCTCCGGCCTGAGTAACAATCAATTTTTTTTCTTATTAATTTTATATATGTATCCGTTTAAAGTACAATTATAAAAAGTAATTCCAGATGTATCCCAACAAGACTATTTCAGAAAAAAGGGGGAAAAGTGGGAATATTTTAGCGACAACTACTATCCTTACCAAGCAAGAGAGATTCTTTTTATCACTAAATCTCTTTAGCGACAGATAACTCCCGATTAAGATGTCCCCCTCTACTTTCGTCCAATCAGAATCTCTCTCTCTCTCTCTCTGACACAGCTGGTTCCGATCTGAACCCTAGATTTCACGAATCTACACAGCTCTTGAGCTTCAATAGTGCTACCTCAAGGTCAACAATCACACACACAGAGACTGATCAGCAGCTGAGATCCTGGAATCTTTGGGTATGTGTAACGTAAATTCCGGTTCTTCTTCCTAAATTAAATGCATTTTTCACCCGATTTCAGCTCAACCATTTTGATTACAGGGGTGGAGCACGGAAATTTGGTAAATTGGGAGTTTCGTTGGTCGTCGGTACGTTGAAAGTAAATTTGATATAGATTCTTACAGCTTCCCACTTTGACCAATTTCGTATCTACCATGCTATATTGTGGTGTTAGCTTATGATTGCTTTTCTTGTTTAAGCATTACTCGATTGCTGGAAAATATCTTGTGAATGCCCTGAATTTTTTCTCTGGATATCATAAGAAACTTATCTTTACAGGAGCAATGGGAGAATTCACCAATTTATTTTTGAATGAAATGAGTCTCAAGTTATTTTGCCAGTAGTGATTTCACCAAGTTGATGTGGTTAAGACGGGGTAGGGGTGGAATGAGAATAATATAGTTAGATGAGACTTGATTGCTAGGAATTTACCCTTGAACATATGCTTGGATGACGATGGTGATGAAGATGATGAGGGTGTTCGCCCACATAAACGTGCAAATGGTAGTCATCACATACCTCAAAATTACAAAGACTGGTTTTTGAACTGGTCACTTTTTGTCCTTTCCTGTACATATGTGCACTCACGTACATCTATCTACACGTTTGTGCATGCACACATGCATGTCAATTTTTATGCAAGGTAACATGATCTCCACCTGGACCTGTGTGGAAGAATTGCGATTTATAAATAAAGTTTCTCAGTTTTTTTTTTGACAATATGTTATAAAGCTTGTGTCAGTTCTAATTTACTTTTCAGAGGAAAATGTATGTTTCTTACCGGCCCTCCCCTCTCCCCCCATCCCCTCCCTCCCTCCCTCTCTCTTTCTCGCACACACACAACATACAGTTGTCCGTATCTTATAACTTGCGATACATAGCTCAGGACACGATACAATGCAGTCATAGACCGATATAAACTAGCATGCATGCCTATTTGAAATCTAAATACCATCCGAATATCTTATGATACAGGGTTCGATATGTGATACAAATCTCGCAACAAAGCTATCTTTGAGGTTAACTGGGTCGAACGTAGGCCGCTCTTTCAGCTGGGAAAACTCTAGAACCAACCAACGTTGTGGACTCGCTCGACTTTCAAGATGCTTCGATTTGAATTATCCGGAGAATGCCAAAAAGCACTCCTATCAGATTTTGATTTTATCATAGAGATTGTTCTTTCAGCTGGATAAGCGAGAACTGATATACAGCAAGAGGGCAAGGAAGAATCATATCTGCCCATTTAAATAACTGCAGGTTTCACAGTACCTGAAAAACTAATACAATTAAAGATGAATGGGCGTTATTAATAAACTTCCCTTATGTTATGGTATAAGAGGAGACCTAGATTCTGAATGCAGCTCCAGTTGAATTGAATAGATTCACCAGCCTTGATTATTATTGTGTGTTTATGTATTATGTTTAAGATTTTTAAAGGATTGAACAGACTTTGACACGTATCTCGATCTGCCAACTATGCATGCTGACACGAACGTGTCTGTGTGTGCGCACCCGCGCCCCACGCACTCATCTGGAACTTCCAGAAACCTGACTATTACCTTTTATGCGGTATTCTAGTTTTAAGCTCCGAATGTCGTACTTAAATGCTTCTTTTTGGAATTAGTTATGTTTCTGGCTCAAAGGCCAGCCCCACGCATAGTCAGGTGCTCCTGTTTGGGTTTCTTTATCATGTTCAAAGTATGATCTTTCATGCCTTTTGTTTTATTTGCTAAACTGTTACCCCTGTCTGTTGAACTTTGTTTAATCCTGAAATTCTTGAGATTTTGAATGCTTCAGAGGTGAAGACTGTCTTGTATCTCCCATGAGTTCGACTGTTTCCACATCCCCAGGAATGCTTCCACCAGTGGGGCTTGGCATCTGTGAATCGCCTATGACTGGGGTTTCTAGTCCTTTTTGCAATACAGAACCAGAGTATAATGACAATGATGCAGCAGAGTTACTTTCTGTGTCATGGAATCAGGATTATGGTTGCTTTGCTGCGGGCACAAGCCGTGGTTTCCGTATCTACAACTGTGAACCTTTCAAGGAAACATTGAGACGTGACCTGAAAAATGGGGGATTTGGGATTGTTGAGATGCTGTTTCGGTGCAACATTCTGTCACTTGTTGGTGGCAAAACCAATTCCCAATATCATCCAAATAAAGTTATAATATGGGATGATCACCAAAGCCGGTGCATAGGTGAATTTTCTTTTAGATCTGAGGTTCGTGCAGTGAAATTAAGACGGGATCGTGTTGTTGTTGTCCTCGAGCACAAGATATATGTCTATAATTTTATGGATCTGAAACTTCTACACCAGATTGAAACTCTGGCAAATCCCAGGGGACTTTGTTGCCTTTCACACCACTTGAATACATCTGTTTTGGCTTGTCCTGGTCTTCGACAAGGACAGGTACGGGTTGAACATTTTGGGCTGAATGTAACAAAGTTAATTAGTGCTCATGATTCTCAGATCTCATGCTTAACGTTGACCATGGATGGGTTGCTTCTTGCTACTGCGAGTACGAGGGGCACTTTGATAAGAATTTTTAACACAATGGATGGGACTCGGTTACAAGAGGTACCGCTTGATGCTTTCCTTTGTCCTCATCATAACTTAATTCTTCTCTCTAGCTTATGCTGAATACCTATGAGCTAATCAGTGGAGTCATTTATTTCAAACATGCTCACTGGAACAGGTCAGCAGCTTCTCCTTGTCCTTTATAAGCACACTTGTTGTGGGAACTTTCTTGTCTTCCTATGCAAGCATTAGACGAATTTAGAGATAGACAAATTAGAATTCAGTAGTCACACTTGTAATTACGAAGCTTCTCCTTGTCCTTTATAAGCACACTTGTTGAGGGAACTTTCTTGTCTTCCTATGCAAGCATCAGAAGAATTTAGAGATAGACAATGGAACCGTGGAATTGATGGGATTTCATTTCAAATACTTAAATTTTGTTGTTTGGAACATTAAAAAAAGGAATTGGATTTCATGGGATTTAACTGGATTTGTTTCTATAGTGTGAAATTCGATGAAAAATGGTCGGATTTCGTGGGATTGGAATTTACTTGAATTAAAAGTAATTATTTACCTATCTTATCCTTTTCTGGATCTCTCCAACAATTAACCCACCACCACCGTTTTCACTACCGCTACCGCCACACCACATTTACTACCACCACCACTTCCGCCACCATTATTGCGACCGCCATCACCACCACCTTTGCCACCGCCACTACCACCGCCGCTACCATTACTGCCACCACCACCGCCGTCGCCAACGCTATTGCACCACCACTGCAACCACCGCCGCAGCCACTACCAATACTGCCACCACCATCTCCAACACTACCACCTCCACCGCCACCACCACTACCCTCACCATCGCCACCACTACCACCACCACTGTCATCGCAACTGCCACACCACTTTTACTACTACCACCGACACCGCTACTGCCATCAGCACAGTCACTATTGCCACCACCACCACTGCTGTAGCAGCCACTACTACCGCAGCCGCCGCCGCAGTCGCATCGTCGCCACCACTACCACTTTTATTACCACCATCAGCACCACCATTGCCACCACCACCGCAACTACCGCCGCCACCACTGCCACCACTATCACCCCCACCACTACTGTCACCATCCCTGCCGCTGTCGCCACCACCCCACCACCATCGCCACCATGTGCTGGCACTAACACACTTAAAACCACTTACCGTAGTTCATTTTTCATTATAAGTCAAGGATATAATTGTCTAAAAATTTATTACCTTTCCATTTATTTTGTTCTCCAAACAAAAAACAGGAATTCTGTAATTTGAATTCCCTTCCGTTCCAAACAAAAAGAAGTGAATTGAATTCCAAATGCAATTCCGAATTTGAAATCCAAATCCTTAAAGAATTGGTTCCAAACAAACTCTAAAGGTGGATGTATTTATCTCCTTTCTTACATGTAGGAAATTTCCTGGGGCATATTATTGTTTGAACCTAGAGTCTACATACTAATTCATGTAAGCACTCTCTGAATTCTTAATTATTGCTTATAAGATTGGATTCTAATTGAAGTAACAATCCCCCATTTCACATTCCATGCCAAATTAGGAAAGTCATGTCCGCATTGTTGTTTCGAATGCACATCCAAAATCAAGGCAGGCATGTTTCTTAGAACTGAGTTCGACGATCTAAAACACTTTCTTTGTATTGTTCCTCCCAAGATGATTGGAGTTTTTATTGGAGATTTCTTAGGAGAGGAAATGAATTAGTGTAACACATGCCAAGTGCTGACTTGTTTTCGAAGGAAAATAGCAACATGTACCTTGTAATGATGTTGTTAACCTTCCTTCCCATTTTTGGCTATGAGAAAACAACTCTTTCAGCAGTCACTCCCTTGTGACACTCAATTTCATTGTATTAGCATTGGTCCCATCTTCTCTCCGTCATCACCTTGATCCTCTCATGCAGAGTCCACAAGAGAAATCTTTTAAATGCTTTCTTGTGTGAATTTTCTTAGTCGGGTTCTAATTGGCATGCATTTGAATTTGATTGTCTTGGTCGTTACTGTTCAGACAGAAGTGGCTTATTCTGGTATCATTTCTTTTAGGTACGCAGAGGAGTGGACAAAGCAGACATATACAGCATCACTCTTTCTCCAAATGTTCAGTGGTTGGCTGTGTCAAGTGACAAGGGTACTATTCATATATTCAGTCTCAGGGTGCGTATTGTGGGGGAGGACCCATCAACGCATTCCAGTGCTGTCCCAAGTCCAGCATTGTTATATCAGAATTCTTCAAATTCTCTTGATGCCCTCATTTCTCCAAGTACTGGTGCCAACCCGGGTTCATCATTGTCTTTCATGAAAGGTAAGATGGATTGTCCTTGGCTTTCTTTGGTTCTCAAACTTGGGATAACTAGTAAAAACTGCATGTGGCATTTGCTTTAAGTGCTTGATGAAGTATCATTACTACCTTTTTGTACAATGCCTAGATTTACTTGAAAGTTGTTTTTAGTACTGAATGAAGCTAAACAAATTTAATTCGGATAAAGATTATGAAATTTACACACAGCCCTTTCATATTCCACTTTATTGATTCCCTGTTTGCATGCCATGCTTATTCTTATCAAAATGGGTTACCCAATCCGATTGATTAGCGAGACTTGAATGTTTCTACAACTCTCTATCCCATTCTTTCTGATATTGTACTGCAAAGGGTTCAAGATATGCTCCTTTCTTGTTTCATCTTTTCAAACACACTAATCAAACTCGCGTTTCTTAAAACTTCTTCAGGGGTTTTACCAAAATACTTTAGTTCGGAATGGTCATTTGCTCGGTTCCACTTACCAGAACATACTCAATACCTTGCGGCATTTGGATCTCAGAACACGGTCATTATTGTTGGCATGGATGGGAGGTATGTAGTAGTCACTACAATATGTTCTGAAGTAGTCAATTCTCACTGTTTATTTGCCTGCAAGTTTTATTGGCGGGAATGTCTATTTTCACACCCTTAAATGCTTGTCCACACCTTGATTTGCGGCTCAAAGTGACACTGTTAACTTCTTGGCGACAAATCCTTGCGTGGATAAGCATTTGAGTTGTGGAAATAGACTCCCTCTCTTGGCGCTCCAAAGAGAGTTGCTAAAGCAAATTTTGGAGAACATTGTAGGCAGTTTTTTTGTTTGTACTGCCCTCCCTCATTCTCTCTAACTAACTTTTGTTTTCCATTTTGGCTCAATTATCAGTTTCTACAGGTGCAGTTTTGATCCTGTGAATGGAGGAGAGATGATACAGCAGGAGTACGTTCGTTTTCTAAAAACTGAAAGTAGGTCTCGATAGGTCCATGCTGATGATTACTTGAGCAAGATACTCTCCTCATACCCCAAGTAAATATAGGGTCTGAAATGCCCAACAAATGTAAATATCACCTATTTATGACACATGTAATCAGTTTTTCCGTTGGAGCGCCTTATTTAGGACGCCTGTAATTTTTAGCGCCTGATGTTTCAACATGGATAAGGACCCTTTGTAGTAGCATTAGTCACTAAAACATTTTGTTGCTGTTCTTAAAATTATTGGTGAAAATGTCTTGTTAGACATTTTTCTATTACATGCATAGAAGTGTTGTACAGAAGAGAATTCTAAGCAATCATACGGGGAGGGATTTTTCCCTCGCCAAACCTTCACTTGATGGATACTGTTTATTAGACAGATTATAACCCCAAAAAAAATGGCTGCTACAAAAAAGTCACTAAAAACACTTAGTGATTATTAAATGTCACTATATAACAAATTAAAAAGAAAATTCTATGATTCAGGTAGCAATCAGAATTTGTTCAATGATGAATTTGACGTTTCCACCAACAGATTCCAAAGGTTCCCAATCGTTGGATCCTAATGCACCTATCATTCTCACCGGATGCAGCCCTCAGAAAAAGTCACAGCGTCATGCCATGAGCCTTTTGATAGCGAAGGCAAGTATCATAAGAGGTTTCCAGAGAGGGAACAAGTATCAATTTGTGATCTTACATTTTTGTTCAAACCCAAAATTTTCACATGAAATCTCAAAGAGAGGGGAAGAGAGAGGACTAAAAGGTGATTGTCAAGTCCCATTTTTCCTGTTTTTATTGTTCTTTCTGACAAGTAAATTTGATCAAGTTCCATTAAAATTGTTGCATCAGCATCCCCGTGTCCTGGTATTCTATAACAACGCAGGCCTTACTCATATCTTGCACTTGCTGACATTATTTCATCCTAGTAATCCCTAATTTGTTCCTCCTTTTCTACACAAGTTTACAAGATACCTTCTAACGTTCCTTCGCTGGTGGTTGCGTGTGGAGGAAATTCAGGTACTTATTAATTCAAAGCCTTGATGTCATCAGTTTTTCACCAGATTACAGCTTAGCTCTGACGGTTCTGGGATCATCAAAAACAACCATCACCTTTCCAATTGCTGTCCGATCCTGAATAGCTCTAAAGGCAAGGTTAACCTGCCACCAAAAAGTATCTTAGTACAAGAACTAGGCACAAAAATATATCCTTGGCGTGAAACTTCCATTAAAAGATTAAGAAGAAACTTAATCTTGCAGACAACCTAAAATAAATTATGACAATGAACCACTCAGAGGCGAAGTTCAGGATCATTGTTGGAGAGAGCGAATCATGGGTCAATTACAACTGCAAGTCATAGAAGTCTTTTCTACTTCTGACCAGAACTGCTACTAGTGTCAAATTGACCTAATGGCTATAGGTCCATCCTACCTTTTCTCCAACTTTCCTCATTACCCCAAACATCCGAAGTTAAAAACCCCGTAGTTGGATTAGTTTCCACATCAAGCATTCCCTAGCAAGTTTAGGAAATCCAAAGATCTGTCCTAAGGAAAGGCAGACTGGTATAGTTAACACTTGCATCCTCTTGGATCGGCTGAACCGAAAACAAGGTGGAAAGACTTGCAAAAGTCCCTCAAAAGAATGACCATAACCCAGTTCAGACAAAATTTATAACCACTTATATAGGCAAGTTGCCTCATCTACTAATGATGTGATGGTGACGGTGATACATTATGGCAAAAAACTAGTAAATTTCGGAATAAGGTGGATACGTTGGCCCAAAAATCTCATCCATACCATGCATATTGCTTTATGAACCAGGAGCTATTGCTCGTTCAAATGCCCTAAGGTTGCATGTCTCATGTCCCGGTCTTCATTTGGTGAAGTTATATGTAATATAGCTTCCTAGCCAAAGAGGTAGGATACATTAATGTCGACTTTGCTATCAAGTTATTATTGATTAGAACGAAGGTAATGTATATTCATTAAGTAACGAGTTAGATGTACTCAATAGTGCACATGTAGGCAGTAGCATCTATAACGCAAATCGTATAATGCAATATATAGGATGCTACAGGAATGCTACAGGAAACAATAACTTTCCCTGTTGTATAGCATACTCCAAACTATTACACAATTCTACAATAGATGCCGCAAATTCTAACGAGGATTTCCATGTTAAATAAATAACATTGGCACACAAGGCTACCATAGCAGATAATGGCTTCTTACAACAAGAAAATGGCAAGTTACACAGAGCAAGATCATTTCATAGTATGACCTAAAAGCAAGATGGTCCAGCCAACTGGAGATTGTCAATTGATCAGCATATTCATGGATTTTATTTATCACCTAAACAATAAAAATTCTTTTTGCGAGAAGAAGGGCTGGTCGTAATTTTTGTAATTTACAAAGAGTTGAGCCCTTTGAAAACTATGAAACAACTCACTTCTGAAGGATAACACTACCCTCTGGACTCAGATCTGACAAATTAGCCAGAATATTTGCGTGCCAACCCAAAGACTCTGAGTAGATGCCGAAGATTAAAAGGGAACAGTAGATGCTCGAATACTAATGCTTGCCTTTTAACAAGTTAAGGTCTATATTCAAAATCCCGGGTATATATATTTGAAAACAGATGGTGAGCTTAGCAATGATCTGACTAGCTCCTCGGCGTTTGTCCTTGGCATTCGGGTCTCCATTGTATGTATCCGAATAGTAATGTTATTCATAATGATATGAGTATTAAAAGGTGAATTAGGAGCTCAGGTAATGAAGCCAATGGAGATAAAATTCCTGTTTGCCATTGATCTTTTCCTAACAAGAAACGGAGTAAGTACAAGGCTTCTGACCTCCGACAGGTTATAAATGTGAGACATGTGGATGGTAATTAAGCCACTAGCCAACCAGGAAAGTAGTTCCTTCAAAGATCCTTCAAGTACACCTGCTCGATGTGTTCTATAGCTTCCCCAATAGAGTCCATGAATCGTCCAATTCTGAAAGAAAAGACCAACCTACAGACATCATAACACTGACATAGAGTCTTGAGAGTTACAAATAAATACATAAATATATGAAAACTTGTTAAAACTGCCAGCGAGCATGTAAGAAAACAAATATCATACACAGTTTAAAATGCATTCTTAATACCAGGCCAGACCATTGGTAGATCCATTTGAGTTTTCTAAAGAGTGGTCTTCTTCAATAGAATGGAGGATTGGTCTTCTCCAGCGAATTGCTTGAAGTTGATTTGTATCACATAAAATTGTCATCATCATTTGATGCACAACAAAAGAAGATGTAATCTAGGGAAAAAAATACAGAATCCATACAACATTGATTTAATATTGTTCATGACATCACAATCCATGCAAATCTACCAATCAGCGGGCGTTTCCCTAACAGGTCAACCTCGTGGTTTAAAAGGTCGACAACCTCCGGGTTTGAATAGTAATAAAACCAAGGAGAAACGTTTAAAATAGTAAAGTCCAACCACGGAGCAACACTGGTGATTAATGTGGCATTTTACTGAAGAAATAGAACGTTCATATAGATAACCAACATTTGCCAAGCAATCAAGTAGACTGGGATGCAAAAGGCAACATCGGATAGTTGAGAACAAAAAAATACCTTAACAAGAGCAATATTTACGGGGATGACAGGGACTTCCCCGCTAACAAACCCTATGATCAAAATTTGTGCTCCCCAGTTCAATAGCTTCAGGCTTTCTTTTGTAAGCTTCCCTCCAACTGGATCATACAGAACATCAATCCCTTTAAGCTTTCTCGCCTTTAGGAACCCTCTGGTACTTTCAATAACGTTTTCTTTGCTTGAGTCAATAACATGATCAACACCCAAAGACTTTAGAAACTGCACCTTTTCAGCTCCCCTGTAATTCAAACATGACCGAGATCCTGAGTTATGCTGCTTAGATATTTGGTAAACATGGTAGTGAGCTGCCATGAGCAAAATTTGGAAATTCAGATCCATGGCAGGTGTGGTAAATCTATAAAGCTGCTCTACAGAAAATTGAGCAAGTACCTAGCAACGGCAACAACAGTGGCTCCACAAACCTTTCCAATTTGTACAGCGGCAAGTCCAACACCTCCAGCTGCACCAAGAACTAGCAGTACCTACATTTTTTTTATCAGAAATGCAAGAAAGTTATATCCTCCATATTTAAACAAAGACTTCATAAGGTGCTGCCATGAACCAAGAACAGCAGCAGAGGGGGCCTGATACCTGACCAGATCTCAATTGAGCTCTATGAACCAAGGCCACATGAGATGTTCCATATGCAACCGGAACTGCACAAGCAGCGACTAGATCGCATCCATTAGGCACCAGAAACCTTTAATTTGTACAAGAGAGGAACACAAGCAGGAGTTAGAAGTCTAAAGGTAAAACTAGTGATGATTATTTTACTGGTTTGGGAGGCCCTGAGCTACAACTCTTGCGGAAACTCTCAGACCCTCTTTCACAACCTTAACTCACACGTGGGGATCAAGCATACAACAGATGGGAGACAACGCATATGGCTGAGAACCAACCCACAACTTCCCAAGACACAGCTTTGATGCAATGTTATAGCATCCGATCCAAGGCAAATTACAAAATGAATGCAAAGTTCCACAAATCTAACCCTTCACACACCTAAAGTAACATATGCAACCCCAGGTTACACATGAAAGAGAAGATATACAAACAATAGAACAAATAGAAGTCAAGTAGTCAAGACTTGACCAAGCGCATTTAAATTTTTTAGTTCTACAATATTTGAAGTTCCACTCAAAAGTAAAAAATGCAAGAACTGAGGCCACTGTACCTGCAACTACTGAGAGGCCCTAGATTAATAATGCAGGACAAGCTTTTACAGCCTCTGTCATGCAAGTTCTGACTCTCGCAAGAAGAAGAAACATAAATCTAACTGACACAGATGGTCACAAACCATATGGCTTATACACGGTTCATTGAACTGATGCCGACGGGCTACACACCGTGTGGCTGATACTTAGCCAACATACATGAACAGGCGAGACTTGACTCATCTTCCCAATGCCTAACTTGTTACAGCATAAAAGCATCTGACTCAGTATGGATAGAGAGACCCACAAAACTTGAATCTTACTATAGAATGCCTAGGCACAAAGATCATATTTGCTAACAAAGATGGCGCTTGCTCCCTTAAAATTAGCTTTGGCAAATTAGAATAAATGAATTATCAAAGTAAAATTTCCAACTCTATATGTCATCTTTGCTATTTGCCAGTGAGAATGAGCATGTGACAATGTTGTTTGAGCACTACCTGCTGAGAAAAAATGTTCTTTTGAGTGTTTTGAGGATCAGATCGCGTCTTAAACGTGAAAGAAGACTTTTCAGCAACATTGTCAGAAAACTTGCGAAAGGCGTGGATTGATCCGCCACCCCAAGTGAACCAAGTGGGTTCTTCAGCATTCAAGATTGGGTGGTTAGCAAATACATTTAATGTAGGACAAGCTCTACACGCTAAGATCTCACAGCTATGGTATACGGTACAACAAGATTTTCCATGTATCATGGTGATCCTCAGACTATGCCCCAACTTCTATAAAGTAGGAGGGTGGATGATATGGTGATTTGATGATGCCCCGCATAGGTGTTCTGTATGCTAGAGAATGACTTCTTTTCCTTGGATAAGCATATGGCAGTCAACGCCTCCTACTGATGGGTTTTCTTTTTTTGCCCAAGACAAGCAGCTAGCATGTGTGTTGATGTTTGTCGGTGCCCATGTCCAAGATGGACCACCTTCTTTCACATTTCCATGTGGCGTGGGAGCTTCATCTGACGCTTCAAGATTTGATTCCTCTTAGTCATCTTGGTCTATTTGGAAGAAGAAGGATGGTCAAGCTTTAGTAGGAATGTGGTTGTCCATTTAAAAGTAAGTACTCCCTCCTTCTAGTGAATTTCCCCCCTTTGACTTTTTGCAGATTCCTATGATAGATTTAGTTCATGTAGGCATTGATTTTACTTATTGTCTCTACCCTAACTTGACATGCCAACTGATACATACTCCCTCCGTCCATAAAAGAGTGATCACTTTTATTTTGCACCCATATTAAGGATTTAGGTTATGTATTGTGTATTTTTTCCTTTTTACCCTTTAGAGATAAGGGGGAAGAGAGTGGGCCATGAAAGATAAAATTGGTTGTGAGAGTGTTAAATGTGAAGATAGAAATAAAATAAAAAAGTATAAAGTTCTGGGGAAAATGAGTTGGTAGATAGTTAAATGTCGAGAGAGAAATAAAATAAAAAAAAGTATAAAAAAGGTAAATATACCTACAAAATCTTTCTAATCAATTTTTTTGGGACGACCCAAGAAGGAAAGATGGTCACTCTCTTTTAGGGACGGAGGGAATATTTAACTTATGATTGCTTTCGAGTATAATTCAGTGTTTACGTGCATTGAAGGGAAAAATCCAATGGCAGGGAGGGAGCATTATCTTCTTCAACATTGTGGACGTACAACATTTCAGCGTATTTTCAGCGACCCAAATTACACTTATCGAACAGGGGAAAATTGGCAACACAGCTGGTATCAGGTACAAAAACCGGGCGAACTCACGCACGCACAAACCTAAGGTGTGTACAAGGTAAGATATTACACGATGCTAATCAAATGCACAAAAAAGAACACACGCAACAAATATTCGTGTTTGAGTCAACTTACAAGTCACTCTCCTCGGCGACGAGGAACTGGGCGAAAGAGCCGAGGTTGGCCACAGAGCAAACCGGATCGCCAACTTTGAACTTGGTGACGCCAGGGCCCACCGATTCGACGATGCCGGAATAATCGGAGCCTGGGATGAAGGGCAGTTTCGGCTTTTCCTGGTACTTGCCCTGGATTTGGAGGTAATTGGCGTAGATCACGCTCGTGGCCTTGACTCGGACTCGGACTGCGGTGGGCGAGTTCAGAGTCGGGACTGGGTGAGTTGTTGACAGAGCGAGAGGCGAGTTGTCCGATGAGTTCGGTGGGGACGTAGGGTCGCCGAGTTTTCTGCAGATTAAAGCTTCCATCGATGATTATAGGCTGGCAACCCGTTAATTCGGCTTCCACTTTGTTGTGGTTTTTAAGGAGAAAGTACACCTTGACCCCTCTACGTAGGTGCTGAAAAATTTGCTCACATTCGCTTTAATTTAAGGTACTTGACACGTTATAAAAGTATTATTACGTGCACTCGGTGTTGATGGCCGACGGACGATCGTGTTGTTGTGTGTTGGTTCGACTGACTATGGGGATGGGGATCGAGTAGCGGGGATTGGGGTTGGGTAGGGCGAAGGGGGTGCAACGAGTGGTTGGTTGTGGGTGTGGGTCTGTTTGTGCGTTGAAAATACATTTTTACTCCTCTTTATGGACAATCGTCCACTTTTTATTTTACTGGATAGACGATTTTGGGTCCGACATCTATTAATTTAAAATATTAACGTGTTATACGAAACAACTAGAACTATAAAGTTTTAAGTGAGAAAATAATGCAAACCTCAGAGGGTTATTTTCAATTTATCCTTGGTTAAAGTATGTTTTGCATCGCCAGACTTCTATGTTCTCTCAACTGGACTTCAGTTTGACCAAACGAGACCTTTCAAAATGGATAAAGATCTTCTGAGGTACACACGTAACAGCTTTAATGACAAAAGATTGTTACTAAAAATATTCTTTTGTAATTGCTAATATTTATAATGATAATCCTTTGTTATCAAATATATTTAGCGACGCTTTATTATTACAAGATCCTAGGCCTTTGGAATAGCCTCTCTAGAATATGGAATTGACACAAAACTCCTTTGTCACATAAAAACTGAACGACATTTTTATGTTAGTTATGTTCATTAATTGCAAAGGCTTTCATGCCATGTTTTTTTTTTTTTACACTTATATTTGTTGTTCAAAATAATGTATAATTTAGAGTTATAACACATGAAGGTCTAAAAGCGCAAAACAGTGTGAAAAGAGTGCAGAAATATATAATCTTAGTCCATGATGTCATGTGCCAAATAGAGCATGTAACACACAGAAATAGATTCACTTTGCATTAAAAATGGGATTTTCTTTTTATAATTGTCACATTTTTTTTTCTTTTAGATTTGTTGTGAGGAAAAAGTCCTTTTGATTCATTACTTTTTTATAAAAATAGAAAAAAAAATCTTATGTACTTGAACGGTAAAATTACACAAAAGAGTAGCCTTAACCATTAGAGTACTCTACTTCACAAAAAGCATATTTGCTTTATAAAGTCCCAAAATGAAAATAAAAGACTTTGGTTGCACCCCGCCCTGAATAGTAGGATAAGTCTGCATCCCCTCGTGTGGCCACAAACGTTGGTGATAAACATGCTAACCGATTCCTAACAAGCGACACTAAAAAAATATGGTAACAGATGGAAGCTAAGCATATTTGCAACAACAAAAAAAATATCACTTAATCGCTACTAGTTGATCTTCATAACCCATCCTTAACAAACACAGCAGAGCCGGTGTTCTGACAAGAAATCTCCAAACGGTAAAAGAATCGTCGTATGTCCCGAAAGATAAGCTGACATTGGAATTTTTTTCGGAATGCAGCCAGACTAATGAACCTATTTGAAAGGGTTCATTTTAATATTTAACGATGATTAATGTTATTATATGAGACTTTGTACATATAGCTACAGTGACACACTTGTTAATTTTTGCCCATCCACAATGCAAAAAATGCCGTCGCAGCAGTAAACTAGGATCATTTTATCTCTATTTTGCTTCGCCTGATGTTGGTTCCCGCCGGAGATAATTTCATTAACAGAAAAGGGGAAAAAAAATCTAAACTTAATGACTAACTGTGTAGTGTATCACCCGACCGTGTTCCTCGGCCGCCCTGAACCACCAAACTTTCCGGCGGTCAACCGGCGGTGGCCCATCCTGTTGTTGCAGAGCGGAGACAAACTGTTTGGCTTGTCTTCTAAAGAAGCAGCCGTCCTTCAATTCCTCCCCAAAGCTGCTTCTGCTTCCGTCAGCGGCTCCGGCGCGGAGTACTCCGGTAAAGTAAAGTACCATCTAATTAACCATATTTCGAATTCTATGTTTTCTTTCCTTGCATTTCCACTGCCTTGAGTATGAATTTACTATTAATTATGCTAAATTTGGATGTTGCGTTATTTTATTGATCTGTGTGGAAATAGCACGACTCTGATAGTTGCGGTGTGAAGTCCAATTTTCTCTTGTCCAACTCCAGCCATTACCTTGCACTGTCTAAGCAAGCTAATGGGATTTTCTAATTTTTTTTATTAAACGCTTTTCGTTGCTCGTAATGCTAGAAGCCTTTCACGTTTGGATCAGAAAAATTCCAGCAAATCCAAATACAATAAACTTAAATGAACCTTTTCCGTTTTCCACTTTTATTCCTTTCCAAAGCATTCCTTTTAAGTTCGGTAGTGGACTGAATACTGAGACTCCAGGGCGCGGTAAATGCTAATTACCCATACGTTGCATTTGAATTCAATGATTTTGGGATTTAAATTTCAACAAGATGAATTTCGTCCTATGTTCCACAAGAGTTTAAAATGAAAGGATAGTTGGAGTAACATTTGAAAGAAATGATTTCAGACACATACCGATAGGGATTCTTTTTGAATGAGGATCGACCAATTATGTATCTAGTGCCTCTATCTAATCACTCTCCTTTAGTCTCCCAAACCACCTCTCGTTAAAAGTTCTTTCATGTTTGCCAAATCCTTCATCTATAAATGTATGGATTTCTTTTATTAGAGTGTTTAAACAATTAAAGTTATGGGTGCTCAGTTGAGTGCTTCTCTCATGTTTCAGAGCAATTGTTGGGAGAAAAATTAAAGAAGAAATCACAGAGGATAGCTGGCGTGGATCAGGATGAATTGGTCGAGCCTGCAGTCTTAGCGGATCCAGACAGCTGTTTTTGTGAGTTTAAAGGGGTACAGATACACCACAAGGTATGCGATGCAGAATCAGTGGCGCAGAACACATTACAGGACGGGACTAGTTCTCAGTTTTCCTACCAAACAAAAAAACTCGGTCTTCCTATGATTTTGTTACATGGATTTGGAGCTTCGGCTTACTCATGGAGCTGGGTTATGAAGCAATTAGCACAAGTCACTGGTTCAAAAGTTCTCGCCTTCGACAGACCAGCCTTTGGATTGACATCAAGAGTAGATTATCCCAATAATTCATCCCCTGGTGTCGAGCATATAAATCCATACTCCATGATATTTTCTGTGCTGGCAACTTTGAACTTCATTGACTTTCTAGCAGCGAAGAAGGCAATTCTGGTAGGGTAAGTGCATTTCTTATCTCACCATTTCCATGTTAATTGGATCTTTTATCCAGGCAAAGCCCGTTGTTTCATCTCCGTATACCTAAGTGATGTTGATTGCAGCTCATGTCAGACGGAGAGGACATGACCACATGCTGCTCTCACTGTGGGGATCTGTATGACCACTTGTAGCTTGATAACGGCCTAAGACGAAAAGCCTGGACAAGTTTGCTGTCTCACAGCATTGCATCTTTGCTTGTAGTATGTGATAATCATCCATGAATGAAGGTCATCTGGATGGCAATTTCAGTCTTTGATGGTTGTCTTTGTCAGTGTTATACCATCAAACAAATATGTTTTTTCTCAAGCCTATTTTATAAAGCCAGTTAAAGGCTATTTGCTCAGATCAGCTAACCCACCCACCCGGGGTTTTGTTGGGTGGGGGGTGGGGGGGTTTCGGATGGTACAGGATTTCATCAAGTATCCTGTTTGGGCGATTTCTCTAGCCCTGCCCCCAGCCTTGTAGTTCCTGTTAAAGTTAGTCAACTTCTTATTTCAAAACTATTTCCTTAATTGTTTGCTTATTACCACAAAAGAATTTTCTTTGGTTTTCGACTGCTTTTCAAGTGTAATTCAATTTTTAGGGCATGTCACTAATTTTGTCTTCGTGGAACTTTCTCCCACCCTTCTGTTTCTTTCATAGAAGCTTAGGATGTGTCTGACACTGCTGAGTATTTTATGAGATGACAGGCATTCAGCTGGTGCTCTTGTAGCAGCTGATACATATTTCACAGCACCCGAGCGAGTTGCTGCTTTGGTCCTTGTTGCCCCTGCAATTATAGCCCCACGCAGTTCACGGAAGGCTGTCAATGAGAAGGAATCTGGAAGGAATGATGTTTTCCAAGGTGACAGATCAGATACAAATATTCGTGAGAATCCGATGACCAGGCTCTCCAGAATGTTGTTGAAGCTCTCCGGATATGTTATGCAGGCAATATTGAATTTGGTGAAAGGGATGGTGGATATGTTCAGTTCCATCTACAAGAAAGCTTTATCTGCATTCCTACGTTCTGCACTTGGTGTGATGTTGGTAATGAGTTGATCTTTTGGGACATTATTGAAGCAATCAGCTTTCAGTCAGCGTATTAACAGTAATAAAATTTGCGAAGTTCGTTTGACTAAAGAGAATTGCAACAATCTTCATCAACAAGAATTCTACAACCAGCAGTGGGATTTGTACCACATTTTTCGTTCACCATGACCAAGATTCTTGGTGATCAGGGAAGGTTTAAAAAATTTATAGGCTCAATGCATGAAAGAAAAAAGGGATTGATGAAGCACTATCTGGTTGCCGAAATAGATATTCTGTTGTCGAGACATAACTACACTTTGTTTTTTCATTCTTTTTTTACTAGTCTAATTTCCACTTGAGCTATACTTTCAGATATTTAACACTGATTTGTGCTCGTGGTTGTCAGGTGAGGATGGTCATAGATAAATTTGGCATAGCTGCCATTAGGAATTCATGGTATGATTCAAATCAAATCACTGATCACGTGCTACATGGTTACACGAAGGTAAATTAGAAAAAGAGGTCTTTGGGATTTTACTCTTTTTATGTAAGGGCGTAAGGCTATAATGCAATTCCTGAATCGTGGGTATTTAAATAATCCTTTTATTCTTACATGCATCTGGCCTTGCTGTTCGTGTTGTGTGCAGCCTTTGAGGGTGAAGAGTTGGGACAGGGCTCTTGTGGAATTTACCGCAGCAATGCTTACTGATTCTGTTCCCCAATCAAAACCGCTGTCAAAAAGACTGCATGAGATCTCATGTCCAGGTAATAATACCAAAATTTTACCTGCGTGACATTGTTAAAACGCCGGCTCTAATTACCTCCAGTTCAAAAACTTTACAAGACTAGGACTACAGTCTTGAGTGCTACTTAATCAAGCCAACTGGAAGATTCTGCTCTTACCTAAACTATATGAAATCACCACAATATTTTAAATTAACCTATTTGAATGGTGACATATCTGATTAATATGTGGTGACTTTGGACGACAAATAGGCCAAAGTTATTGCTGATCAGAAGAAACAGAACTGGTCCTTGTTCCCGTTAGGGAGGTCTTTCTTCGTACTGTAACACTTAGTTACACCTGTTAGTAATAAATTGGCTTTTGTTCCACTGCTCAACCGTATCTCTACCAATTTGAAGTTTAATCAATTAGAGCACTAAGCTGAATGTGCTAAGCTAACTGTTTGATGAAACTCAGTTTTGATTATAACCGGCGACAGTGACCGACTTGTCCCCTCTTGGAATGCTGAGAGACTTTCTCGAGCCATTCCTGGATCTTGCCTTGAAGTAGTGAAGAACTGTGGCCACTTGCCTCAAGAAGAAAAGTCAGAAGAGTTCGTCTCCATTGTTGAAAATTTTTTGCAAAGAAGTTTTGGGGGTTTAGAAGTGCAGCTTCTCCAAGCAGCAAGTTAAGGTTCGTATCTAGAACATCAGGGGAGCCAAAACGTGAAATATTGGTTTGTGAAATCTCCATTTAGAAAAATATTCCTATCCTGGGTGAAATTATTGGACAATGGTACGTACATTAGGAGACGAAGATAGCATATTTTCTCCACGATAAACTGGAAATACCATACCTGTTACTGTAATATGTAGTATTATCATACAGATCACATTGCAAGTATTTCAATTTTGTAGAGCTAACACGTGCATTGTGGTGCTTGACACTAATGAAATCTTAAACAATAAATGGAGTTGCACAAAGATGAGAAACTCTTATGGAACATCGGTTGAGGACAACAAATTACATGAGAGCAATACTGCTCTGTCAGAAAGGAGGATCAGTAGATATGGTCAAACTAGCATCTTGTAAGCCTACAGGAAAATCAAATCCAGACATAAAATCATCACCAAAGATCACTGCACCAGCTGCTAACGCTCCAGCACCCATACCCATTGCAAAACCGGGTCCACCGTTGTGTCTAGGGCCTGCGTGCGATGCGCCAGATGATGGCATGTTTATGTAACTCGCTGGCATATTTTCTGTTCTTGGGAGAAAAGTGGGTATGTAGCCAACATTGGAAGGTGGAAGCGGCGGTGGAGGCGTTCGAGGTGGTTGATTGCTGGGTCCTCCTGCTGATGAGTAGCTCGGTCCAGGCGGCGGTGGAGTAGATCGTGGTGGTTGATAGCTGAGTCCTCGGACTGATGAGTATCTGGGGCTGCCAACCGATGAATTGGGATAACTTGTATGTACGGGAACAAGATGGTCGTTTAGGGAATTCATCTGTGGGTGGTTTTCTGGCTGCCATGGCGGAACGAGAGGCCGTTGTGGTGGGTAGGCTTGCCTTGGTCCATAATCATTGGCCATCGTAATGCCATTGCTTTGATCCGTGAGCCTAAATCCATCCTCCTTACCTGCAAAAACAGAAGTCCATTAAAAGCTCTTCAATCACACTATGCCTTGCTAAAAATAGTAGTATAACCATGAAGGAAGAAACCTAGTCCAAAATTCAGAAGATCGAAGTCGTGGAATCATTTACCTGGATATGAAGTAGGTTCTTCCTTTTCTTCTGAAATCCTGATTGAAACATCAACAAATCCTTGAGGTCTGCTGGAACTCCTTTTTCTCAACTGAAAGCTCCCTACTTCTTCAACTGGCTTTGAAACCTCAGAATTCTTGACATACTTGTCCAGAAATTCTTTCAAAACAACTGTAGCTGTCCCCTGAAGTCTCTCCCTAAGAAAGATGGGCTCCCTACTGTAAACTTCGACATGGAGAGCCAAATCTTCAAAGTTCGATGCTGTGGTATCTATCAAGGATGAAAACTTGGTTTTCCAAACAGGATTTGCATTCCCTGAAGCATCAACCTTGGTACAGTACTTGTTGTTAGGATCAATCCAACCCACAGCGTACCATTGGAGCTTCCACAGCGACGATGTACGCCGGAGCCCTCTCGCAGAAATCAGGCAGGTTTCAACCCAGATTTTCCCCATCTCAGGAAATTTATTTTTTGTTTGCCGAAAGGAACAACAGAGGGCAAAAGTTCCTCCTAGTAAGGTTCTTCTTTTGATAAAGTTGATAGAAGAGATAAAAAGAGGAGCTGCTTTGCATCATTTGGAAGGCTACATTACTGTAATGCCAAGGAAAAATTTAACCACGTCTTGTCTATTACAAACCAAATTATTCTTTAGCTACAATCGGCTCTCAAGAAAGTGCATCACAGGTGGGCAGGAATCTGAATAATAGTCAAAAGTTTACAACACAATAACATGAAGAAAATGACCCAATGGCCCAATCTACAGGAATGTGCCTCTTGACAAACATTCCAAATCCCCAGAGCTCAATGACGTACATGACCTAAATTTCCAGCAGAAGATTGGCAAAATAATTATTCCATGTTCACATTGGCAGTGCCATCATCCACTTCCATTCTTCCAGTTTCCTTGTCTCATATTCTGCTTTCCTTTTGGATATGAAAGTCCAACCCCTTTGGATTTCTTCTTGCAAACTTCAGTCGAATAAAGCACGCTTAGGCTACAACTTTGAGATTGAAAGGAGATCATGTTTGAAAGGGTTCTCTTAATGGTGGAACTAACAGCAACTTTCTGCCAGCGCATTTAACAATCTGATCGGCCCTGGGAGAAGTAGAACCACTCCTAGTATACATCATTGTGGTGGATCCAAGGATGTCATCTCCAAATCCACATGCTTTGAAGAATAACCTGAGGATAATACAGCTGAACCATGTTTAGCAGCCCAAAGTATTCATGGTCATGCAATGAAATATTTGATCAGACACATAAAATGAAGCTATAGCACAAAGGCCTTCTACTTCACAATTGTATGGCGAGGCGTTCAGGGATAATCGATGGGTCATTTGGTCTGACACCTGAAATTTTCTTAAGGTGATAACATTATCAGAGAAAGACAAGATGATAAACTGTAACGGTTTGTAATCTGTTACTCCTTAAAGGGCATCCACATTTTGAACCATAAACATGTGCAGATGTGCAAGTATGCAAGCACAGGTGGGGATGGGCAATTTTTTGGCCTGGTGATGTTCTTGTAGCACAACACAACACTGTTAGGACACGTGATAAAAGGGATAGAAAGTTGCCACTCCGCTTTGGAAAAGATCACCAGCTTGTTGAACGGGTATCCCGTAAATTGAAATGAACATGCAGTCATGCATAGTTGGAAAAGCATCTCAGAAACTTGTCAATGAGAAAGCGAATTCTGAGCCTGGAGGTACATTAGGCATTTTTCCAAGAAGGAAGCAAATGTACCTCTCTTTGTCAGAGCAGAGGCCGGCTACATCATATATGCCCCTATTTGTGAGCAGTCTGCAACGATTAAGCGAAACGTTAGATACCAAAAAGGTGCTCAAACAACCCCAAACCATTGCGTTCTTCAGCTAACGTAGATGTGACAGAAAACCAAGAATTTACTGGAATTACAAAGAACTTGGATTTGACATCATAACTAAATCATGTGGTATCTACGAACCTTATAAGTCTTTGAACTATCATCCTGCCAATTCCTCTACCTTGCAACATAGGCATAACCTGGAAGACACTGAAAAAAATTTTTATGAGTAAATGCAAACACACTAGTCTTTCCAATGCGAAAAACTGTACTACTATCGTGTCTGGTAAAGTCTCTTAGCGCTAGTTCCCGCCTACACCAGGATTAAGGGCTCCTCTCTGGCCTAGGCCCAAGTGACCTTCGATGCAAGAGCAAGACTACTATTAAGACTTAACACGAACACGAACAAAATTAAATTAAAGATTTGACATTTTTGCAATTTTTTAAATGGAGTTTCAAATATTTAAACATTAAATTGAACGAGTCTTTCAAAGCCAAAGTAGGACAAAATCAAAACGTTAATCAACTAGTATAAGTTCCAAGTTAAATACTAGAAATTCGTAACACATGTAACCCGATAAAGATTACATTACTTACCATAACATCATAGATTGAGGCGGTCAGTCCAAAATCCGAAACGGCTCGGCCAAAACCCACCAGCCTGCCGTTAAATGGTGTCACCGGCACCAACCTGCGTAGCCAGTTACCTCCCATGCCGGTCATATTTGAAGACGACTCGAGTCCATCGGGGTTAGCGAACACGGAAACAACCAGCGAGCTGTTAGAGACAGCGACTCGGAGCTTGTCGAGCTCGACCGGTTGGACTCGGCCGGCCGGGTCGACGATGGGAAACCGGTGGCAGGAGTGGTTGCAGAGGGAGTAGAGGTCCCTGAGGTGAAGTGGATTCACGTGGGCCGGGTCGGTGGATACGAAAAGCGGCGGTGGTCGCTTTTGGGTGGACATCTTGGGCGATGAGTTACGGTGACTGGACGGGAGGCATCCACCGTAAGTTGATCCGGCAACCGCCATCTCTCTCCTCCACAAGAAGGTAGTGACTTTTTTTATGTTTCCTTTGGTTTTAATTTGGGTTAAACAGCGAATAGCCCCCAGTACTATATCCTGGAGTGTGATTTCACCCCCTTTAACTTATGAATAATGCACTTAAGCCCCCATAAATAATGTACAAGAGCCCTTCACAGCTATCGAAGTATTGCCTTTGATTCGATCGTTACCATCTCATTGAAATGACAACAATAACCCTTGATTCTTATCAAATTTTAGGCCAATCCCCCTTTAAACCCTCTTATGTCTCCCCCCTCACTTCTACCTCGGCAATCACCCTCAATTCTACAATTGTCATCCACTTTCATCGTGGCCCCACCTCTTATCACTGACCACCGCAACACACAAAACGCCCACCCCTAAATCCCCCCTCTTACCCATCATCGTACGAATTTGACTGAATCGACTATCGTCCTTGTGCTTCTTCTCCTTATTGACCGACCCATTTGAGAATTCAGCTTCTTTGACATATTAAACGGTGACCCGTGCGAGTGTATGGTTCTGTGTGGATAGGAGGGGGAGGAGGGGAGCAACTGTGGTGTATGTATTTGTGTGCTTGTGCAGAGTGATATTGGGTGAAGGGCATGTGTGTATGCTTGTTTGTGTAGATAGAATGATGGGGCAACCCTAGCCTGAGTGACGAGAAATGGGTGTGGGCATTGTAAGTGGGTGGCGTTTGAGGGTGGGTGTGGTTGACGGGGATGGAAGTGAAAAAGGGATAAAGCTGTCATTTCATAAAATTATATGTTTGTCATCATATAGGCTGTTTATACGCGGTTAAAATTGACAGTGTTCATCAAACTAGCGGTATTTCATTAACTATGGGAGCTGTAATACATCATTTGTAAATGAACGAGGTGAAATCACAACTGGGGTATAGTACATGGGGCCGCACTAGCTATTTTCTGTATTTTTATTGCTCAAGTATTACGTGTTATTAAAGTGATTTTGAACGTCGTTCGTGAATGAGAGTCGGGGAGCATTCTTTTCAGACGGGGATGTCGTCTGTGAGCCTTTACTTGCCTTTGACATGGTGTAACTCTCTTCCTTTCCTTGGCACATATTTCTAATCTTTTCTCAAAAAAAAATGTGGCTTAAATTTTAATAAATAATTCCTAATGTTTGCCTGCGAGCAATATGTTAGCATTTGGGTTTAATATCTTGAACAGCCTTTGTCACAACGATGGTTACATCTTAACTCTTTTCAAAACAGAACGCAGTTGAAATACGCAGAATGCTAGGGTTCAGTGGCAATTGGACCTAACTTCTCATATAAATTACACTTCACCCCCTCAACATATTAAGCCTTTGATTCTCTGCACTTTGAATTTCAGTAATTATTCTGACACCCTTGGCTTGGGACCTTAAAATGTAACCAAGTTATCCTATGGAAATATTTGCCTAATCGAACATTAGAAAGGCAAAGACCAAAATATACACGAGCCTGTTTGAAATTAATTTTAAAAAATAATTTTTAATCAAAATATAAATAATTTTCAAAGACAGTTTTAAATAAAAGAATCAATTTGACAAAAGTTGCGAAAACGGCTGTTCAAAGCCGCAAATACGCCATAGCATACCCTAAAAAGTGACTTGGCTTATATAGAAAAGATCACCCGTGCTCTTGCAACGAAGGAATTTCATGAGGAACATATATATATATACACTACTCCGTACCTCTTTTGAGAAGTGAAAAACATGAAGACGAGGAGGAGCAGCAAGGGTCGATTAAGGGTTGCAAAGAGCAAAAGTTTCTCGAGCAAGAAAATCTCAACCGGCAGCGGCAACACAGAGATATGTGTATATGCATGTTTTCACATGTAACCGGCCAGAAGAAAGACGACTCGTAGCAGCAGTGGTTATCTTCAAAGTGTCTCTCCGTTTGATAGGATAATGGAGCACAGACAAGGGATTATCTTCACTTCGATGGATTCCACTTTGTTTTGCATCAGCGGCGGCGACGTAAAAGACGGTTAAGGCTTATGATGAGAAAACTATCTTGGTAGCTATGCAGTCACATAAAGAGGTCTTCTTTTACAACATTGAATCTGATTCTTGGGGATCCTTCGATGGGAAGATACCACGCACGTAGTCTCCGATATACCGGTTTAAATAGTAGTAGCTCTTACAACCCTATATATATTATTATGGTATGATGGTACTCTGTATTGGATTAGGTGGGGCTTGTTGGCCTTCAATCAACTTTACGCCGGCCCTGTTCGAGGTTCAGGGCCGCAAGAGCAAAGGGGTGATTCTGAATGTAGCCCACCCTTGGTTTATTTAGGCGGTCTCCACTTCCGGTTTCTCAATGTTGACACCTACACAAGCTGCACTGCTTCAGTCCACCAACAATGAAGATGGCTGCCTGGATGCTGAAGTGTTGTCTCATCGGTCATCAGCGTACTAGCAAAATTAATGTTATTGGTCCTGGGCTGTCTCTGGGTGACGCTACATTAATTGTTGCTGTAAGAACTCATCATCAGCCCCCCTCTTGCAGCCCCCTTAAATTTTCTTGATGTGTGTGTGCTACGTCTAACGCAGATGTAGTTAGTCTAAACAGAACGATACACACCGTAAAAGGCATGCAAAAATGTAACCGCAATTCAGTGCAAGGATGCCTGTATTTTCCCAATATATGCCTAGGTTTCAAGAGAGCGATCCTATGAGAAGAATTATCATTGCTAGCTTACTACTAATACCAAGTTTCGCAGAGTTGACAACCTAGCTCCCTATTGAGGTGAAAGTGAGACCCAGTCGTGGATAGAAAGATGGATATACGTAGCCGCTATATGCGATGGGGAGTAAAAGGTGAGCATATGAGAGAGCGAATATAGAAAATTGATCTTTTTTAATATAGTCAGTATATCAGCTTTGCAACATAGTTCTGACTAGAAAAAGCAGAAGACTGAAGAGAAATGTGCCTATAAGGTTTACCATATATAATCCGCACGCAGAATAGTCACCCCAGTTTAGATCTTTGAAATGAGAATATTTACACCATGTCCAGGCTCTACAATCATTCTATAAGCAGGAGAGTGTTTATAATTAGGAGACAAGGTGAACGCGAACTTGGAAATGATGAGCGCAATGACAACCTTCAGCTGAACCATGGCAAAGTTGCGGCCCAAGCACAACCGAGGACCTAGTCCGAATGGAGCGTAAGCTTGAGGAACTTTGCACGCATTGGAGACACCATTACTGAACCTCTCAGGCTTAAATTCATTTGCGTCTTGTCCCCAGATATCAGGGTCCCGGTGCAGAGTCGGGATCAATGTCCATATGCATACACCTTTAGGCACATTGATGTGTCCAATTTGTGTCTCTTCAAGGGCCTCCCTTGACACAAAGGCTGCTGGTGGGTACAATCGCAGTGCTTCTTGAATCACCATGGTTACCTGCGTACATACTGAGGTATCAGAATCTACTTTGTGGCTACTAGACCTTCTGCTCATAAATACGTTATGTACAGATATCAGAAACTTAAAATGTGCAAGGAACTAGCTAGACATGATTACCGATTTCATTTTGGGAAGCGAATCTGCATCCAATATGCCATTCTTGCAGACTTGAGTCATTTCCTCGCGTATGCTAGCTTGCCACTCTGGATGAACAGCTAGTAGCATCAAGCACCATGAAGCAGCAACAGCAGTGGACTCGTGACCTGCTATGTATATGTTCTTACAGTTATCAACTATAAAGTGCTTGGATGAATCCTTGCCCATACAATGGTCACTCATGGCCCCCTCTAGTATCATTTGCAGTAGATCCTTCTCCGATGCTGCTGCTCCTAAGCATTCTTGTTCGCGCTCTTTTATTGCGTCCCAGATTAATGTCTCGATTTCTTTTTCCAAGTCCTTTACGTCCTGCTTCCTACTCGCGAGAAATCTGCAATTGCTGCATCAGTGTTAAAAATTCAACATGCACATTGAAAGTACCTTCTTCCTTCTTTTTGTGTCCAAATAAAAGACCATTTTCGAGAAACACGTTAATTCATTTCAACAATGTGACGTGACTAATGACTCGAAGCTTAGTTGATTGCAACATTACCCTAATGTTGGCAGACCAAATAACGCGCTTCGGACGGAAATGGTCTCTTGAAGAGTTCTAAGCTTTGTGAAAATATGTTTGCCTTTCTTGTAAGAGCTACCGAAGCAAGCCCTTGAGATAACATCCGCAGAGACACCCCTCAAGTCGTCTTCAACCCTAATCTCTGCCACTTTTCCACCTTGGGCTTCAATGGAAGCCTCCCATTTCTTTGTCAACGGTTGTGCTGACTCCAACATCACACCCACCATGCCCTTGATCACATAACATCAAGCTTAGAAAATCGCATAACGCTTCATATAATCCTTGGTCATGTATTGAGCCAACTCAGTACCACAAAAAGAAAATTCGATCATAGATTTATTGGCTGATAAATTGTGGTTTCTTTTCAAGGGAGTACAGGAAAACCAAGTGTCAGTTACCTTGACTTTGTCCATGAAAAATTCAGGAGCAACGATTTTCCTCTGTTGGGCCCAAACATGGCCATTGGATCTCAAGATACCATTGCCGAGCAATGGGGCAAGTCTCTTGGTGACATATGAAGGCTTGCCTAAATCAAAAGTGATGCACTGGTTCATTTCCTTCACTAATTCTGGATTGTTCACGTACAAATGCTGCTTATTTCCCGTTGAGTATGTATATATTTGACCTGCATTCGAAGACTCAACACTTGAGCTCATTACAGAGGATGGAGTTATGTGCCTCTTTACAGTAAGAAAATCTGTCCATCACAATTAACAGAACATCATTCCAAGCACCTACCCTTTTCAGTCATTTGAAAATCAAGAATGACACTTCTTGAAGCAAATGGACAATGAATATCCTTGGCACTAACTACAGTACGTTTTTTGTTTGGACTCGGATACTGGCCTAGCCCCTCATATGTTGCATACGAGGTGTATCTGTCGCTTCATATATCAAACATACATCACTTTAACGAGAGTCGGTGACAATCCATGTTAGCGGATCTGGAGCTTTTCTCACGAGTATATGTACCTAAAGCTCAACCATTGAATTCTATGAGGTGGTCGTCGTGTAGCCCTCTGCATCCGAAGTTAAGACTTAGTGGGGTACAAATAACTTTTAGGACAATATTATTTCTACGCTCTTCTTGTTTGATAAGTCATTGTCAACTTACTTTCAGTCTAATCGTTTTTATTCAGTTTCTACTTTAATAAGTGTATCCCATTTACATCCGAAGTATCGATTTGATGGGGCGAAATAACTTTTTAGGACAGTAACACTTTTACTCATCAGCTTTTTCTGATTTGATAAGTCATTTTCAACTTACTTTCTGTCTAATCGTTTTTATTCGGTGCATGCTGTATTAAGTGTACCCCATTTCCATCCAAAGTTACAACTTAGTTGGAACGAAAAACCTTTTATGATAATAGCATTATTATGCACCAGCTCTTATGATTTGATATATCATTTTCAACTTACTTTCTATCTAGCCGATTTCGTCCGTCTAAAGTTGAGCACGTTATCGGTGGCTTACATGACTGAATTCAGTCTCTAGAGTAACTTGCATGAACTTTATTTCTGGCTTCCAATCCCAAATAAGATACCTAGTGCCTTCAGTGTGTAAAAGCACAAGAAATGTCTCGACCTATTCTCGGGGAAAATAGTCCCTTGAGTGATTAAAGAAGTACACAAAAGTCCTCAAGAATCTGAACTCAAGCATGTGCAATGTGTGAGTCCCTACTCATTTAAATGATTGGCCCTTAGAAGGGAAAGTGTGTCATTTTGTCATAGGGCCAAAAAACAGTATTATTAAAAAAAAAAAAGGTCCATTCACTTCAACAACAGTGATTGTGCTAACTATTCATTGTGTACTAAAGACGAGACCACACTATGCATCAACTTCAAAATCAAATGACCACGGTTGTACTACTTTGGCTGGACTCACTGTTCACTCCCAGCTCTGCCACATGTGGCTTCACCAACCAATCACATGAACAGTTTCTATTTCTTCTTGGAAGCGATCCATAACACTGTATGTAGTTTGTCATACATATATTCTTAACTTTTTTCAAAAAAAATATTTATTTTTTAAATTAAAGAAGATCATGTAGTTAATTTTTCATATTAATTATTTTTACATTTTTTTATTCTGCTTCTTCCACATTTAATTCTTCGTCTACCCATTTTCTCTCTTGTGACTCATTATCTACCCCTCCTCTCTCTTTCGGTGTCGAATGGAAACTCATAACATATGATTCATATCTTATATAAGCGTACAAGTCAAACCTGATCAAATAAATTTGGGTCGAAGGGTTGTTATTATGTATTTTATATGTAGTTTTAGAGATGATAGATTTAGAACACCCCTTTTTTTAAATGGTTCATTTTATACGATGTCATTTATCAGCGTTATGTTTTCCGCACAAACCTAATTTAATCACGGCTTTATTCAGTTATGGAGAAATGATGATCAGTCAGCCAGACCAAGCCATACCGGGCCATCTGTCAAATATAACTCTGGGACGTTCACTGATCTTGACATTTTAGTGCCGTCCAAAAATTATTCTTAAGAGAAGAAAAAGAGAATTGATGCTTATGACAAGATTCCGGATAATTATTAAAGTATGCGGCAATCTAAGCTCAGCTGGTATTGGACCGACGGACATTATTAGCCTACATGCTGCAAGGATTTTAATAATCACCAAAGTTGGATCCTTTATGATCAATGACATGATGGTATAGTCACTGCACCAATATACTATATGCCTGGTGACTTTGGACAGAACAAAAATATTCTACATTTCTTGATATTGTTGACCAAACAGCACTCACTAACTAACAAATTAGCTAAGATTGCTTAAACCAACTTAGAATATGGCCTGACAGAGCCCCCAAGAAGTATCAGACTTCATCACCTTCGTGAAGATGCTGGGATGCAGTTATGCAGGCCAATTTTTACTTCTTTTTTTTTCATTAGTCTGCACTAAGGTCCAAGTTAGTGAGGGTAGCGGAGACCCTTAGAACTACTAATTGGATCGGGCAAAAATCATACCATCGTCACGAAGGGTTGATATTCTACTAATAAATGGATAGAAATGGATCAGTCAACCATTTAAACCAAACCCGTTTAACTCACACCCAAACCCAACCTACCCACCCACTTTGCCACCCATACTCTTACATTTGGTCTTATATAGGCTATCGACATCTTTTCCTATCAGAAAATATAGTCTTTTTGACACTAAGCATTAATTATTAGGATTAATTATAAAATTGTCCCTGAGGTTTACACATTTTTGCACTTTGTTCCCGTGTTTACAACTTTTACAATAGTGTTTCCCGAGGTTAACAAAACCGTTGCAAATAGCTTACAAATTAGACTTCCGTTCAATTTTGGATCTTAAGTGATCATGTGCGGTGCACATGCCATATTGACATAGGCAAATTTGTAATTTCTCCTACCCCTTCTTCCCCACTGTGTTCATCTCTCTCTGTTCATCTTCATCTGATGCCGTCGACATCGCTCCGATCACCGGATCACGCAATTTTTTCAGGGAATTTGCACATCCAATCAAGATGGTGGTGAAAGTAAAACGGATGTGGACAGCAGTGTGGAGGAAGACTATATATGTATATCTCCAGCTATAATTTCACAGGGTATTAATTAGGCTAATAAGATTTGATGTAAGGATACAGTAATTTAGCAGATTCTTGCTGCAATCAAATTTAGTGATGTCTGGGTATTCTTAATTAATTATGTATAAGGGATTCAGGAAAGTGGACCCAGATCGCTGGGAATTCGCGAACGAGTCTTTCCTTCTAGGCTGTTGTTGAAGAACATAACGAGGAGGAAGCATAATAAGAGCAGTACTTACGCGAAGCAGAAGGAGCTGGACGACAAAGATGATTAAATACTGATCGAGATAGCCAGGCTAAAAGATGAGCAAAAGGGCTTGGAGAAAGAGTTGGAGAGCATGAGCAAGAGGCTTGAGGCCACGGAGCGGCGGGCGCAACAGATGATGTCATTTTTGTACAAGGTGGTCGAGGATCCTGGCATGCTGCTCGAGAAGGAGAAGATGAGCAAGTGGCGGCTTGACCAGAAAAAGAGGCGATTAATGGTGTCCACTTCGTCTCCTTCTTCGTCTGGGCTGGAATTGACGAACTCCATCAAGAGCGAAGAAGAGGAAGATGACAGCACAATGGGCGGCAGAGTGTCTTCGTCGCCGGAGGGAAATTTTGACTTGTCGTCACCTGTGACGCCGTCAACGATGATGTGGGTGAGCAGAGGACCATACAAGCCCAGCGCCTCTTCTGCCGGAGTTGGTGGTTTCACGGTGTCGATGCCGCGGTTGAACAGTGATTCCATGGTTGAACGAGAGAGAGATGAACACATTGGGGAAGAAGGTGCATGAGAAATTACAAATTTGTCCATGCCAAAATGGCATGTGCACCCACATGATCTCTTAACGTCCATAGAGTTATTTGCAACGGTTTTGTCAACCTCGAGTGACACTAATACAAAAGTTGTAAACACAGGGAGATAAAGTGCAAAAACGTGTAAACCTCATAGAACAGTTTTGTAATTAACCCTAATTATTAAGTTAAATTCATTGCAAAAAGTCGCTAAACAGTCAAATGCTTAGAATCGGGGAGAAACAAAACATGATACAAAAAGGAGAGAGAGAGAGAGAGAGAAGAAGAAGAAGAGGAAGAAGATGGTTACCGTATTCTTTTCTCCATCGTTCAAAGTAAGGGAAGACTGTGGAAACGTAGTCATGGGCCACGAACTCGCCGTGGTTTGCAGCTTGAGTCGCCGCCGACTGGATTCGCTGCATCTCAGGGACGTTCCCGTACAAGAGAGAAGGCTGAGGACCCCTGATGCCTTGCCTTTGAAGCTTCCATCGAAGCCTCTGATGCTTTAGCCACGTAACGTTGAACAGGTACAAGGTGAGGCACAAGAGCAGTAGAAGAAGACCCAGTGATGAAGAAAAGCTTCCAAGAGCAGGAAGTAATAGTAGAATGAGTGGGAGGAGATGGTTTGCTTTCATTTTTGGCACTTCCGTTCTTGGGCTGGCTACTACATTGGAGCTGGTCTTTTATAAACCCTGTGAAAGTGACAAAGAACCTCCGCTTTAAGAACAATTTTTTTTTAATGTACCCGAGTTGAATGAATTGTATTTCTGCCCTTCACAATAATTACTGGCTACTAAAAATTTTAATTGACTTTTATTAAGTGACGTTAAAAAAATACTGTTAAAATTTTTTATTAAAGTGTTAGTCGAAAAGACATTAAAAATATTTAGTAATTATTAATTACGAGCCACCGTGGCACGCGATATGTGTGCGAAAATAAAAACATAAATTTTGTTTAAAAAAAATCAAACATCACATATACGTGTTAATTGTCATATTCAATAAAATGAATCTTAAATAACAGATAAATAAGTTAGATATACGTATTCAAAAATAACAAAATATTATTATCGAATCAAACTTGGCCTTGAAATTTTTTAATAATATTTTTTGATGAATTTGAACTTGTGAAAACTAAACATATTTTTGTAAGTAATTACTTACTGTCCCCAACCTATCTTGGTCGGACCAAGGACCCGACTCCGCGCGAACACATCGACACATTCAATGGTCTTTGTCTTCAACGCATCAAATCGGTGAAGCGCCCGTGCTCCCAAGGCACGTGTTTTTCTCGCTTTGTGTACTTCGTGCACGACTTATGCATAATTTATTTCGCGTTAGCGTGACCCACGAGAGCGCGATTGTCACGCCGAGACCACCCGAACACCTTTTCATAAAAAATATTGACCGATGGCGCAAGCGAAACAACGGGTCAAGGGGCAAAGGCCTTGGCCAACCCCATGGGGTCGGGCCTCACCCAAGGCCATGAGGGTTGGCCTTGGCCTCCCCCCCCCCCCCCCCGGTTCTTCACTTTTTGTGCAAAGTCCATTCGCACTTTGTTCGCTCTTTATGTGACTTCGGCGCTTTATTCGTCATATGGATACGATTCTTGGCAACACGCGCGTCACAACGCAACTTCTGGATTTGTCATCGCTCATCAAAACACCTACCGTCGGCGCGCCCGAAGTTCGCCAAAAAAGGGAAGTGGTCTTGTGCTCCAAAAATGGAAGTTGGCCATTTGGCCTTGGCCAACCCCAAGGGGTCGGCCTCGGCCTCCAGGAGTGGTTGGCCTCAGCCACTTTCCCCCGGTGGTTCACCCCTTCGCGCACCCTTCTTTTCGCACTTCTTTCGCTTCGTATGTGACTTTGGCACCTTGTTCGTCATGAGGGTACGAATCTTGACAACACGCTCGTCGTAGCGCAACTTTCGAATTTGTCATGAGGATACGATTCTTGGCAACACGTTCATCGCTGCGCCATTCTCATGATACGTGCCCCGGCACCAAGTGTATCCCCGCGATGTTCGTCGCCGCGCCCGTGCGCCATTGTCATGATACGTGCCCCCAGCACCAAGTATTATTCCGCGATGTTCGTCGCTGCGCCCTTGCGCCATTCTCATGATGTGTGCCCCCGACACCAAGTATTGCTCCGCGACGTTCTTCGCCACGCCCATGCACCATTCTCATGACATGTGCCCCGGCACCAAGTATTGTCTTCGCGACGTTCGTCGCGGCTCCCATGCGCCACTTCCATAACGTGTGCCCCGGCACCAAATATATCTCCGCGATGTTTGTCGCCTGCGCCCGTACGCCAATTCCATAATATGTGCCCGGCACCAAGTATATCCCCGCGACGTTCGTCGCCTGCGCGCGTGCGCCATTGTCATGATACGTGACCCCAGCACCAAGTAATCTTCCGCGACGTTCTTCGCTGCGCCCTTGCGCCATTCTCATGATGTGTGCCCCCGACACCAAGTATTGCTCCTCGACATTCGTTGCCTCGCCTGTGCGCCACTCTCATGATACATACCCCAGCACTAGGTATTGTCTCGCGACGGTAGTCGCCGAGCCCATGCGCCACAATCATGTTACATGCTTTCGGGGGGCTCCGTTCGTAGTGCTCTGGCACGAGGACCCCTTGCAGCGGGATGAACTCACAACCTTATAGTCATCGCTGCCATGAGATGGGCACATAACCTTAAAGCCATCGCCGTCACAATCACGGGGGGCTCTGGCCCTCACAGCGGGATGGACTCACAACCTTATAGTCATCGCCGCCACGGGATGGGCTCACAACCTTAAAGCCATCGCCGTCACAAATCACGGGAGGCTCCGGCATGAGGACCCCTTGCAGCGGGATGGACTCACACCTTATAGTCATCGCCGCCACGGGATGGGCTCACAACCTTAAAACTATCGTTGTCACAATAATGGAGGGCTCCGGCCCTTGCAGCGAAATGGACTCACAACCTTATAGTTATCGCCGCCACAGGATGGGCTCACAACCTTAAAGCCATCGCCGTCACAATCGCGGGGGGCTCCGGCATGAGGACCCCTCGCAGCGGGATTGACTCACAACCTTATAGTCATCGCCGCCATGGAATGGGCTCACAACCTTAAAGTCATTGCCGTCACAATCACGGGAGCTCCGATACGAGGACCCCTCGCAGTGGGATTGACTCACAACCTTATAGTCATCGCCATGGCCACCATGGGATCGGCTCACAACCTTAAAGCCATCGCCGTCACAATCACGGGGGGCTCCGACACGAGGACCCCTCGCAGCGGGATAGACTCACAGCCTTATAGTCATTGCTGCCACGGGATGGGCTCATAACCTCAAAGCCATCGTCGTCTTCATTCCGGGGGCTCCGTTCATAGTGCTCCGGCATGAGGACCCCTAGCAGTGGGATAGGCTCGTTACCATAAAGCTATCACTATCTTCATTTCGGAGGGCTCTGTTAGTAGTGCTCCGGCACGAGGACCCTTCACAGCAGCGGGATAGCGCGACTCCTTCGGGACACTATCTCCGTCAGGGTGTCTTCGTGACTGGCCTACGTGCTCCAGCACTGAGAGCTCGCATCGGCACCCCTAGGGGCTATGACCCCCGGGTCACTCCGAGATGGGAACAGGTCTTCGGAGGGCATCGTGCCTAGTCCACCTGGCAACTGGGCGTCGGGTCTTCCCCACCACTACTAGGCCTGTGGGACTCTGCAAGGGCTTGGAATGATGGCTAGATCAAGGGGATTTTCTGGCCACACCGACTCTGTGGGAGCCAAACATAGTGACGCTGTGCGGGGCAGACCGAGTGAATATGCGATTCAACAGTCTGTGGAGCACCGGCAGCTGTGGACCCCTTGGTGATGTGTCACTCCCGGCGAGCACCACGTGTCGCGTGATGACATCATCATCCCAACCTCTATAAATAAAGGTCTTGAGAATTCATTTGCAAGATTTCAGATTTTCAAATTCATGGAACTCTAAGATTTTCACTTTCTCACTCTAGAATCCTAGAGAAAGAAACATACATGACCCTAACTTTGGAGCTAAGTATCGGACTGTGACTGTTGTCGTGTATTCACCCTGCATCATCACCCTCGCAAAAAGCACTGCCACTCTCAGGCTTCGTCTAAGAAGCCCTTGGTTTCTGCCCTTGATGTGTCCCACATCATCACAATTGGCATCTGACTCGGACTACATTTCTTGTGGCACCTCCACGTCAACTGCGAACTCACTTTTCCTTGCATCATTTACCAATTAAGATTTTTATGTTGGGTCATTTTTTAAAAAAGTCTTGAATTGCCACTTGTCATCATTGTAGGTTGGTAATTATATAACACCAAAAAGGTGTTACACTAAACCAAATTTTTGCTTAATAAGTAGTATAAATTAGTATACAGGGGTTGGAGAAATATTCTTATCACTCAAGATAGTGAATAATGTTGACAAGTGTTCTATGCCCTTTTTTTAGTAAAGTTGATGCTTTTAGAGCCAACCATTTCTGACATACCCACTTGGCCCAGAGATAGATACAAACATTAATTTATTTTACTTTTTTATTTTTTATGGTAATGAGTATCATCTGACCAATTTTAATGTTAATCAAGACTAATAAGTTTCTTCTTTAGCCGATCTTAAGGGCATAAACACACAGCGGCTTTGCCCATTTAGAAAAATATTTTTTCTGAGTACTACTCATAAAATTTGAATTCAGAATGTCAAAAAAATGGAACAAATCTCCTTGACTACGAGGCCAAATTTCATAATTTTTGATCAATTATTTCAATAATAAAGTCAAAAGAGATCATTTATGGCCCCACGTATGTTGGAGACAATTTCGCAACTCATTGGCACTTAATAATTGTACCAAGGATGGAAGGAGCAGAAGAAGAGCATTACATCATGGATTTGCACTAATCTTTGTTAATGTGGATAAGAACGGGACAAGTGAGCCTGTTACTTTAAATAGATAGATGATTCTTTTTAAGGTCTATCGGCATTCCATGAAGCATTACCTTAATATTTAAATCATTTCGAGACGATTAGACATGGTGGAAAGATTTGTCTACTTTTCGATTCTTAAGATTTTGGCACCCTAACATTGTCATTCGTTGAAAGTAGTTCTGTAGTTAGGTGCAACAATTGATTGAACCTCACCGAAATGATGCGCCGAAGTTTTGAGTTGCTTTTCTGATGTTGTTATAAGTGTTAGTGTTTAAAAATCTTAACGATCATTGATGATGACCTGCCAACGAATCCAATGTCTGAATTGCCAACGGATGTAGTTTCGCATATTTCTACCTTAAAGTTAACCACCACTTGAACAAAAGTGTAAGTGATCCGTCACTGTTGGACTTAAGCTCTTGTTTAAATAGTAATCTTGCATTGTTAAAGTGTAATCCCTAGTTATTTCTCCTTTTTTTCCCGGCTACGAAGTTTCTTTATTTTATTCGCTCTGCTTAAGTAATAGATATGAGCAATGGATGAAGTTCACAATGTTATTGGAATAATCAATTCTCTATTGTAGATCGGTTTAACTTTAAGTTAAACATGTCAAACATTAAACTGTAACGGCTCATAAAATTAAGAATGATAAAGGATTTATCTTCGTTCGAAAAATCATTTATTTTGGTTGAATTTATGCCCTATTCTCAATAAAATGGTAATTGACGACACCTCTGACCCTTTTAAAATCCAGTCGGTTTAAATTTCATTAAAAATTAGTATAAATGTATTCTTTACCCACCAAATTTCACGCATATGATCTGCTTATGGTAATTGGTAACCATCGACAGTCATGTGGAACAATTGAATGGCCACTGTTCTGAGTCAAAGCAGCTTTGATGCGGACATGCGGTCAATGGTAACCGGTAGCAGCAAGCTGACTGACCTCTGGCTCCCATGTCTTCTTTCTTGACCTCCAAGAATCTTGATGCAGTCACGTGACACGTGCTCTGTACTTTGAGCAGAGAACAGTTCCAAAAGTTCAGAGTCAAGAATTTAAATGTGTCATAGCAAAGCGGAGCAGCATACAGTACAGTTAAATGAGTGATACAGCAGAGCAAGAGGGGATGCACAGTGAACCCATGCATAAACCAGGGAGAAAGAAAGCTGAGCTAACTTGGGACAGAGCTGAATGAAAGGCCTCACGGTGTGAATCAAGGTTTAAGACTCATTCAAGTGGCTTTAAGGATTCGTGGGATGCAGTCACAAAAGGAAGATCTGCCCACGAGGGATACTCGGTTACGCGATCTAACGAGTCAAGAGAAACGACGATGATGAATAAGATCAATATTTATGTGTCAACATTTTTCACAAAAAGTAAGCCAAGTACCACTAAGCATTTGATTCGGTGTTCAATGTGCTCGTTTATTACAATCATCGTCTCGGTTCGACTCGCTGCCATTGCTCGATGTGAAGTGGGGCTACTTCTAAAAAATAACTAGAATTAGTTCATCCTACAGAGGAACCCCCCCCCCCCCCTCCCAAAAAAAAAAACAAAAGTGAGGCTAAAGAAGAGTTTCAATACATCTTTGAACTACCAACGTGCACGAACTTGATATATAAACTCATTCTAAATAGCTGTCAAACGCGAAACTTGGTACAATAATGGACAGTCCTTGATCCCACTCATGTGATAGCGAACTTTCTCAAACTATCCACTCAATACTCGTCCTTAAAGCTTGTTGATGACAATATATCGTTTGTAGCAACTTTATTGATAAAAAAATGTGCCATCAACGTTACAATTGCCGCTAAATAAAAAAAATTTCAAGCTTTACTCACTCTCTTTTAACGAAAATTTTTTTATGGCTAAAAAAAAAGTTTTTGCCACGCGACTTGGAACAGAAAATTCAGAGCACGTTTGTACAAGAAAAGTAGGGTCACAGACTTTTATGGCAACATTATTACGCAGCGTCCGGACATAGAACATAAGAAGTTTTAGAGTGAAAGGTTGGCCCATGCAGATGCTTTGGGACAAGAATTGAGGAACGGAAGTGCAGAGAACTAACAAAATTGTTACTGGCTACATGCAATGTTCGATAAAGAAGTGAGAAATGTACGAGGCGGCCCGCACCGCGGACCCAACGTTGTCTAGGCAATAATTGACGCGTGGCTCGTCAGCATGACTCCTTCATGTTTGACGAGAATAGCGACACTTTTTCTTTTAGTTTTTAAAAAAATAAATTAAATAGCAGTTAAAATTAAATTTTTTTACAAAAATAAATTGTTGCTTGATAATCCAGTTTTTATTTAATTTTTTTTTTGGTATTTGATAACCCAATTTTTTTTTTTGAGTTTCTTTTTGTGGTGATTTGCTGTGGCGGTGGTGGGGCGAGGCTGTGGCCGGCGGTGGCTGCCAGCAATGGTCACTGGTTGCCGAAGGTGACCGTCGGCAGTCGCCAACCGTGGTGGCCTGAGGTGGCTGCCGGCGGTAGGAGGATGGTGGTCTAAAAAAAAAACTGACAAAAACTGATTACCAAACACGTTTATTTTTTTCCAGTTTTCAAAACTGAAAAAAAGCCTTGTTAAACGTGACCGTAGTTTAATAACTTTTATTTATTTATGTGAGACTCTCAATATCATTTATTTATGGGTACAAGGTGCTTTTAATAAGAGAAATACGGCGTTTATACGAGATTCTCAATATCGCTTATTTATCGGTACGAGGTACTTTTAAGAAGAGAAATACAGTTTTTTATTTTTAACGCTATGATGACTCTGAAGAATGCAAATGAAGATTACTCTGAAATAGATGGTATAGCTAACGATGTGAAGAGAAGTCTCGTGTGTTTTATTACATGCAGAGTGCTACCAGTGAGAATGTCAGTAAATAGTGTTGTACTTGAAATGATCAGAAATGTCAAAATTATCTTCTAAGAGCCAGTTAGTTGGTCTTAGAATATGATTTTGCGGGTTGGAAGTGTTCCGTGGGCTAACTGATCGTTCATTACTCTGTTTGATTGGCCCTTCAATTATTTTGCCTTTTTCCTCTACGATGAGAAAAAGATTTCTTTTCAAGCGAGAACAAAACAATTGTTACATCATTTAGATATTTTATTATCAAAAGAGGAAAATAAGTTTACTCAATGCATGAATTCAAAGTATATGAAAAATCCAACTGTTATTTGAATATCATATTTTAATACACTTTATGTCAGGCTCATTAAAGAAGTGAAAACATTTTGTTTCTATAAATAAAATTTGAAATCTATAAGCATAATTATTTCAAAAATCAAACAACAAAATAACTAACCAAACAATTTGTGTATTATCTAAGTTATAATGGACTATAGCGTGGCTATGTTCCCTTGACCCAAAAAAAAATTGTCTAATTTAAATTTATATCAAAACAAGACTTTAATGGTTCAAGATCAATGGTTCGACCATTTAAAACTATTAGATATACAGTATAACAGCTCTCTGTCTTTCTTGGACCCTCCTCCAATCACATCAGTTTCTCTAATTCAACGTTCCAAAATGGTCGGGCCTGATGATCCGGTATTATGCAATATTTACTCTAAATTATTACGCTTGTGAACTATATTTTTTAAAATATGTAGTTGTCATCACAATAAGACTATTCAGTCGTCCATAAAATACCATGCCAAGAAGGACGTCTTATCTACGATCGTTGTTAATTTGACAACAAGCTTTCGAGCCTTCTTTCCCCTCCCAAAGCGTCGAGTTTGTTGTAAACACGTTTGATTGATAACCTTGTGGTGACGATAGCTAGCCGACACTTCGATAGTATGTACCATTTTGGAGATAAAGGGATGAAATTTTTAGGCTATTTGGAAAATAAGTAGCAACTTAGTTGGCTGCTTTAAGATAAAGTTAAGCGTCCTTGGCTTAGCATAACAGAGAAAAGAGCTTCGACATTACTATGTTGCTTAGGCAACTCAAAGCGGATCAATAACCACACTCCTATGTAAATAGTCAAGCTAATTGGCTTGAGTTCGCTACTGATCACCTTAAGCATTACGCAAGTCGTTCTCGTCAAAATTAGAGCTCAATAAATAAATTGAAAAAACTCGAACAGTTCTAGGCTCGGGTCTGCCTGCTTTCTAGCACTAATTGGCCAAGAACAGTTGTATCTTGGGTATGCTTAGTTACATAAAACATCACTTGTAGGATCAAGTTGGCGAGCTTCAGTTGGTCGTTTAGCCTACAAACGGTCCGAAACAAGCATTTAGTGATTACCAAAGCCCTATTATTCTCACATGGTGTTCTTTTGGTACCAAAAGTTTACATAATGACATAGAGAAGTGGCATGTGTGCCACATAAAAGTGTTTATAAGTAATAAAGGGAGAGACTCGTTTTCTCATCTTTGTTAATGTGACGAGGTACACAAATCATAGTAAAAGAGGTGAGAATTCTCAATTACAAGATTTAAAGTTATGAAGTGCATTTAAATAGCATACCAACGTCTATTTTCACACTCACATGCTTTCTTATACCTTTATTTTGTTGCTAAAAAGTACATAAATGGTAGAATTAATCTTTCTACGATAAGGAGAGTATTAAAAATCATAATAGGAACAACTTAATGCAAGTCACTGGGCTTAGAATTGGTCAGTAAGCCAACGGGTCATATGTTGGACCCTAGATTAATCATGGCCCAAGTTGGCCTATTTCCTTTTGGGGTTCGGAGCATCAGAAGCTCGTTAGTTGGTCCAAATAGGGGCCGAATTACGAGCTTACAGCTGGTCCGATTTAGCCCTTACTAGTGGGCCATCCCTTGTATATTAACTACTCCGAAATAAAGGATGGGCCATTAATAAGGGCTGAATTGGACCGGCTGTGAAATCATTCAGAAATCATGTCCCACTCAATAAAATATCTCATTTCTTGTAGTATTAAATTAATGTATTTTCGGAAAAATAGAAAAGATTTTATAAAGATATGGAGAGAATTTGCACAAGAGTGATGTTGGGCATTTATCCATTTGTACTGCTATACATTGATTAATGGAGTGATGGGTCGCTCTAATACGTGTTGATCTTTTACTTTCGTACACAATTGACAAGAGGATTTAAAAATGTTTGTTCGTAAATAACTAAAATTATTGCAAGAAATCATTGGATAGAGTTCCAAGGGTGCGATGGATCTGTATGTTGCGGGTCCAATAGGTCTGTAAGGACGTTGAGATGTTATCTACAGATCCAAGGGTATAATAGGGTATCGTAATCAGCTCATTGAGAATGTTGAGGTCATTTATATTTCATGTGGTCAATGGACATAGGTGATATTTTTTCAGATATGAGTCTTAAAATGCAGCCACTCCCAAAACTCAAGGATAAAAATGATATTATCCCCTGCTCTTAAAGGTTGTGGTGTTCTAAAAGGCCGGGAATTTACCAAACTTACATATCTTTAAAATTCAGAAAAGAAAAAATGGTGCTCTAGCCGCAACAAATATGCTCCAACCCAAATTCCGAACTCGATGTTAGAGACCTTTTCCATACTACCTACACAATTTTTTTGATTGGAGATGTAGGGACAAATCTCAATGTGCGGTTAAATTGCCACAACAAACTATTCTTATACCACATGCCGCGCATCACACGAGTTTAAGCTAGTTAGCCTTAATAAATGTGAATCGACAGATCAGACGAATAATTAATATTAATAGCACGAAATTACCTCAGATGATTAAAGCCCTAATTTGATAAATAATAATAAATTTTTTTTTTAATTTTGTGTAGGAACTAGGGGTGAGGTGAATGAAAGCACATGGGGGCGATGTCTATCCTTACAGCAATGAGGCAACAAAAAGATCTAACTAATGACCAGGAAGAAAAGATTGCATAGTCGTGTAGAGTCCTGAGACAGTTTGATCATATTCCTCCAAGTCAATGCATGCCTGTTAGTGTTGGTGGTAGATTGTTATGTAATGTGTTTGTATTGATTGAGAGGTTCAAGACTCAAAATGTTTTGTTCTTTGTCCCACATTGAAGAGAAAATGAACTTTCTCACTCCTTATAACCAAGCACATGGTACATATCAATTGAATAATTTTGAGATGTTTTGGAGGGAAGATTGAGAATGCTATTGTGCGGTGCACCGCACGAGCGCGCGTGCTCTCATGTGGCGCATTGTGTGCGCTTTAGTGGGCGCATTGTGTGCGCGAGCGCGTATAGCGCATTGATTTATATATGATCTAACGGCCCATAATTTTACTAATTTTCGGAATTGTTTATTTCAATTATTTATTTTAATGACTTTGAAATAATTTCGAAAAGGCACCAGAAATAACAGTTATTTCTGTTATTTTTTGAATGGTTATGTCTCTTCATGAAGGGGTGGCTGTTGAGCTCGTATATAAGATTCTGAAATTCAGAATAAAAACTACTTGGCATTTTTCAAATTTCGTATCTCAAAATTTTCAGTTATATACACAATTTCGAGGAGTAATTCTGAAACGAATCTTCAGAATTGCTATTTGCCCACATTTTCTTATAATATATACATCATGCTTATTCACATATAAATTTCTCGCTAAAAAGAGCTTTAATGACAAATTAATAATCTATATATTAAGACAGTAAGGTGTGGACAAGCATACTATAATATGAAAATAAAATTTCCTAAAGTATTATCATTTTTCGCGATTGAATTTTTCAACAAATATCTCTAAACAAAAAGTTTATCTTTATTATTTGTTGCTGGAAACACCAATTTTCTGACAAGATATTGTCAAACCAGTAAATATCACATCTCCTTGCGCACCGAGTCTAAAACCTCGACGAGCTTTGATTGACGTCAATGAGCTCAACTATTTTCCTATCTTTTTACCCCTGCCTAACTCTCGAATCTAAAAATGCCAACGAGGGTCAGATGCTGGTTACGATTAATCGTTCATTCTTCCCCATTTTGCCTCAAGGGATGAAACATCAACAGATGTTCGTTGTCGGCGGGTACGAAGGTAACACCGATGTAAATCCACGACTATCTACGTTGACGAGGACTTGGGCCAGTAAGCCGCCGGTAATTTAAACCCCAACTACATAAATTTTAATGATCGAGGTAAGGCAGTTAATCATCGATTTGATCTTTCGTGCCCAGATCGGCGACAAAATTACGGCAAATTTTGCAAGTAGCCACGAGCCATATCGTCAAAAAAAAGGTAAGTATCCAGCATACAAGGGAAAACATATATATTATGGTTAGGCATATATGAAACAACTTTGAGATAATCAAATTCCTGACAATCTGATTCCTTATATTCGGGTCATTAGACATCGATACCTTTTTGCTCTGATGCATTATTATACTTCCATTTGCAAAGATTATTTTTGCTTTGCAACCACGATGAAATCAATTTAATGCCATTTCTTCTTATGATGCTATTGTTGTATGCAAAAATTTCTTCATAATAATAACACAAAATAGCGCAAAGGCAACCAACCGGGCACAAAAATGAAGCCAACAATTGAAGGGGGAGGAAGAACCAAACAAGGCCTTATGGGTGTGGATCCGGATTTTGAATAAGAGCCGGACTCCAAATTATTTTTGAAATCCGACAGAATACTCTCTCCTTCCCGACAGAGTTTTTCACTCCCTCTACCGTCTTTCTTACACAGAGAGAGGGAGGGTTCAGATTACACACACGCACGCACGCACTTATCTCCCACACACTTGCAGAGCAATATTGAGTCATCTCTCTCGATTTGTGCTTCAGCTAACGGTCCGGGCACAGGGTACCCAAAAAAGCCCTATTTTTTTGGGTTTTATAGAGCGAGATTTAGCTCTAGATCGCGTGTTAATCAGGGCATAAATGATCGAAGCTCTTAGTTAGTGGTGTTAATTGGTGGTATGTGTATGATATATTGGTACATATATAGGGGTTTAGGTTGAGTTTCTAGTGGGGATTTTTGGGGATGGACGGACGGAGGATTACGGCGAGTCCACGGCCGTGCTGCGGGCGGCGCGTGGTGGCGAAGAAGCGGCCCCGCGGCGCCATGGATGGGTTTGTCAACAGCGTGAAGAAACTCCAGAGGAGAGAGATTTGCTCGAAGCGCGACCGGGCTTTTAGCATGAGCGACGCGCAGGAGAGGTTCAGGAATATCCGATTGCAGGTTCGCTTGATTTAATTTCGGTTTTAGTTCGTTTAATTGAGTTTGTTATGCCCATGTAAAGTGAAAGTGGAAATGGAGATGTTAGGGTTTTTTTTGGGTAGAAATGAAGAATTAGGGTTTGGAATGTTGATATAACGAATCCAGTACCGAGCTGGAAAACTAACTAGGAATCAAATTACCCAACTCCCTTCTTATCTGAGTTCACTTACTCCTTCTTCCTCTTTTTCTTGTCTCCCCCCACTTCGTTCTTTCAATTGACTGTTTTTAGGGTCTTGAAGATCCTATTACCCGTTTGCGTCCCTTGGAAGTTGATTAGTAAGCTAATTGATGAATTAATTTGTCATGCCCATGATAAGAGTGGAATTGGAAATGTTAAGTCGATTGAGGGTTTCTTTGTAAAATGAAGAATTAGGGTTCACAAGGTTGATGTTTCCTTGCCCATTTTCAGGATCTTAAAAATTCTAGTGCACGTTTGAATCTCTAAAAGTTGATCAATTAGTGTGAATACACGATACAATTTTATCAGTCGTTTTAAAGAATTGCTTTATACAATGCTCGAGGTAAAGTAACCACCCTGATTTTGGTGGAGGTTGGATAGTTGGATAGAAACGTGTAGCTGGTTTTTCGTACTTGGAAAAGGAGATGAGGTATCATCGTTGTCTGGGTGGAGTGGTGACTAAATTTGCTGCACTAAGGAGACTTCTGCCGACTGATGGCTTGTTTGATGGCTTGGGGTGCTTGTTGAAGTCGTAAACTCACTAAAGGGTCCCATGTTTGCAGAGTTTGAATTGTTTATGCTTTTCATCATCATCGCCTAAACCTTAACACGAGAACAGAAATATCAAGAGAGTAGAAAGAGGGGTATTGCAATTTGAAATTGCGTGATACATAACTGTTTTGGGACCCCGTTTAGACATAGAAGCTCAGGTGAGGGGAGTATGTTATACATTATCTTTACCTAAGCTTGTATTCCTTGTGTGTGAGAAAGTTACTACATTAGCTTTCCATATAGAATTCGCCAGTATGATGTCTGGCACTGCATTAAGTGTATTTTGGTTTACTAGTGATCCAAATGGTTTGTCGGGTGACTAATGACCTAGATGATTGGTTGGGTGAATTTCAGGAGGAATACGATACTCACGATCCAAAGGGGCATTGCGCCATGGTACTGCCATTTCTCAAGAAGAGGTCAAAAATAATTGAGATAGTAGCTGCTCGTGATATCGTCTTTGCTCTTGCACAATCCGGTGTTTGTGCAGCATTTAGCCGAGGTAGAGCTGTAATTAGATAATTTTCTCCATTTGCTTGTTTTTCATCGATTTATTTTCCAACACTGGAAGGGGGTTCTTAACATGTTGATTGTGGATGCAGAGACTAACCAGAGGATATGCTTTCTGAACGTCAGTCCAGATGAAGTAATACGAAGCTTGTTTTACAACAAAAATAATGATTCACTTATTACAGTTTCAGTTTATGCTTCAGACAATTTCAGTTCCTTGAAATGCAGAACTACAAGGATTGAGTATGTGAAAGCTCTTTAACTAGATACTAGATATTAATATATATATATAGGTTTAGTACATGCTTCTTATACTGAAAGGGTATTCCCATTAATGTTCCCAGATACATAAGGAGGGGAAAACCAGATGCTGGGTTTGCGCTTTTCGAGTCTGAGTCTTTGAAATGGCCTGGTTTTGTGGAGTTTGATGATGTGAATGGGAAGGTTCTCACGCATTCTGCTCAAGATAGGTAAGATTTGTACAGCCAAGACATCCTTAGTTGCTATCTTATGACCACCATCTAGCATATTTTGCTTCTGGAGTTTGACTTGTATATGTTTTCCTTTTATCAGCATATACAAGGTGTTTGACTTGAAAAACTATACAATGTTATACTCCATATCAGATAAAAATGTGCAAGAGATTAAGATCAGGTAACTTCTCTTACTCTGACATACAGCCGCAGCCATTTATATGCATATTCTCGTATAATTGTATAAAAATTTGTCTTTGATGCATTGACATGCTATTCACTGATAACATATTGGCTTCTATCGTATATGCACCTGAAACTATTAATGTGGTACCTGCCCTTTCTTCTTTTGAGAACAATAGAGACTTGTGCCTTTATTTGGCAGTTAAGGATTTGGAGTCCATTCATTGCATGATTATGGGTCTGTTTAGAAGGTCTATACATTTCTGTGAGCGATTGATCTGAGTTGAGTGCAATGTTTGAGGAGACCATTTGAACACTTTGATTTTGTGAAGCATCATTTAACTTTGCACGGTATATCAATGTAGGGGGATGTTTAATGCAAGTTTTGCAAGATGAGGGGAGTCGTGTTATTTTTATTGGTTTCTGTTTGGGCATGTTAGGCTTCTTTGGTTAGCTCTTGTCTAATGTTCCATGTTCCTTACCAAACACTACTTACTGCCTTTATCTGTTACATTGCTATTCTCATGGCTCACAGTTGGTGAATTCTTATGCATTCCTAGAAGATTTTATCTGACTGTTGTATATACTAGAAAAAAGGGGCTATTTTCATTCTTTTATGTAGTCAGTGTAAAGCGGAGCAAGCAGTTATGAAGAAGGAAATCTTATGGATAAAGGTGTAGAGCATTTGTCAAATTCATGCTTTTTCTGATAATGCACATATCACCGTCTTTTGTCTACCATCATATTGCTTCATGTGTATTCATGATGGCCTCTCACACCTTTTTTCTCCTCCTTGTAAACAGTCCTGGAATCATGTTGTTGATTTTTACCAAAGCAAGTGGCCATGTTCCTCTTAAGATTCTTTCGATAGAAGATGGGACTGTTCTCAAATCTTTCAATCATTTACTTCATCGAAATAAGAAGGTGGACTTCATTGAACAGTTCAATGAAAAGCTTCTTGTCAAGCAAGAGAATGAGAATCTTCAGATTCTCGATGTAAGTCTTTGTTATCGTCTCATGTTCCTCTGTTATCAATATGCATCTGAAATCTGGCAACTATTATCTGCAGGTTCGCAATTCTGAGCTAACAGAAGTTAGTAGAACTGAGTTTATGACCCCGTCAGCATTCATTTTTCTTTACGAGAACCAGTTATTCCTGACATTTAGAAATCGAACGGTGGCTGTTTGGAACTTCCGTGGCGAGCTTGTGACTTCATTCGAGGATCATCTTTTGTGGCATCCAGATTGCAACACTAACAATATATACATCACGAGTGACCAGGATCTTATCATTTCTTACTGCAAAGCTGATTCTGACGATCCATTGTCGGAAGGAAATGGTGAGTTACTATGAATGATAGTAAGTAGTATTCGATGCCTGTTCTTTGTTTTTGATATCACCAGTTTTGTTGATCATGTAACAGTAACGAGGGAAAGAAATTGAAAATTTTGAGTTTAATCACGATAAATTCTATTCAGTGATGTGAATCTTTGAAGTGTTGGAATGTCATAGGACAGTTTGTGTTGAGCATGATGGTGCCTTTTTGGCATTTCAATGGCTTTAGCTTTTGGTCACCATGTTGCATTCTTTATGCTTCCAACATTGATTCTGGAAAAACAATGATAGACAACTGTTTTAACGTTGTCCATGGGACGTGGAGTACCTGAATTGTGGCATTGTGACCTTAAAGGCTGAAACAGATGTTCTATTTCTTATATCATTGATGGTTTTTTCAATATGCTGACAACTGGGAGGTTTTGGCTTAGAAATTAGGGTAGTTAGTACACCCTTCCGAACCCCTGTATTGGGGAAAACCTATGTATTAGCCTTGTAGGACGGAATATTACTTGGTGTATAGGTGTACGTCTTTTTTAAGCTACCCAAATATGTCTGCTTAACCACTACCTACATTCCACGAAATTGTGCACCACAAATAGAAGCTAATAAAGAGACCCGTGATCCCATAGAAAGACATCACAATCCCTTGTGGAAAAAAAAAACGATTTGTTGAGACGGAAATAAATATATCAAATTTCTACCAAGATAACTGGAAGTTCCAACCAATAAGAATCCTAACGGACCTAAAAAAACAAAATTTGAAGCACTTTTTTTTCCTTCCAACCATTTTGTGCTTTGTTTATGCAGCAGTATCTACTTCGAACATAATTTGAACGTCTCTTTAGCTGTCCTTCTAACTAGTTTTGCTTTGTTTTTGCAGCAGGATCTATTAATATCAGCAACATATTGACAGGAAAATGCCTCGCCAAAATAAAAGTGAGCAACAGCTCTCCCTTGGACGATTGCATTTGCAGTAGCAGATGCAGAGGCAGAAAGTGCACTTCAAAGAAACGGGCTCAAGCTTCCAGGATTGTGAGCACGGTCGCAGAAGCCCTAGAAGACATCACCGCGCTATTTTACGATGAAGAACGTAACGAGATTTATACTGGTAATAGGCTCGGTCTGGTCCATGTGTGGTCTAATTGAAGGCTGTCCTAGCTCCGTACTCGTCACATACCATGGTCATTCTTCCAGATGGGTGAATTCGTTCTGCAAGCCTGCCTACTGCGGCTGTATCATTACATGCTTTTCAAGTAGTAGTTCATTTGTTGTCTTTCCTTATATCGTGTAGCTTATGTTGTCCCCCTATTTCTGGGGACAATTTTATTCTCTTTTAAGTTTGCTGTTTTGCTTTTATTGGGATAGGGATATGGATCCCCTGTAAGTTGAGATGCTAAATGAGTTACCTGTTGGAGATGTGCTTTCTGATCTGGGGGCTGTATAAATGAACTATAGGCGGTTAACTGAAGTAGCAATTTATAGTTGCTTATGGGCATTTTTAATCTAAATAGTGGCTTGTTGGTTCTGGCTATGTGAGTTTCTGTTGTAAATGACTTTCCTACCCAACCAGTTTCGAAGTTCAGTTATTATGCCCGCCTCTCTTGCCAAGTCGTGTGTGGCTGAAAGACATGTTCAGTTTGGAGACACTGGTTAGCATGATTCTGAGAGTTGTATGATCAAAGCTAGGTATTAGGAAGTCATATTTTGTCACAAGTTTCTAGTGGGGCGTTAGGACCTTGGTATTGTGGACTGGGTGGGGTTAGGGTAGCTGTTTTATTAAATGACAGTTTTTAAATTGGTTGTTGATCCTTTTCTAAGTAATTTTGTTTTTTATTTTCCCAATAAGAGAAACATAAAAGGGCAGTGTTATAATATGCGAAGAAGCAGTTTAACCGTTTGAAAACGCTATTAGGTGCCATATGTCAAGTCAAAATTCTCCTCTTAACCATCTTTTGTGTTTCTGTGTTCCAGATCTAAATGAAATAAACTAAAATTAAAGAATTCAATGATTTGCCTGAAATAACCCACAATCCTGAAATTAAAAAACAACGAAAATAAATTTATATTATCAGTAAAAGTATGAATTCTTTTTTTTTGAATTAATGTAAAAGTATGAACCTTGTAACTCATTTTATTCTGTTTCTTCTTCGTTAATCAGTCTAATAACAATCTTATCTTTTTATAAATAATATTATTAATCACTAATTTTCTAATCATTTTGGTTTTGCCTTCTGTTGTTATTCCAGTGACAACTCTTCCCTTCCCTAATGAGTTTTTTTGTAATGCATTTAATGAACATTAGGTTATACATTTAATCTAGATCTACATTTACACATTAAAAAACAAAATGTGTGGTTGCAAAATATATTTATGTGTGTGTACATACACTACCTATAAAAATATGAATGTTGTAAATTATTTTTGTACGATTATGTCCTCCATTAATTATCTCAATTACATTCTTACTCTTCTTTTATTAATCCCTTTTAAATTTTGATGAAATTAAAGGAATAATGGGTAATGAATCTATTCTGTACATTGAAAATGAAAAAGTGTGATGAGAAAGAAAAACAGAACAAAGATATTTCTTTATTATTCTCTTTTTAATTTGGTTAAAATTAAAATAAATATTTGATATTGAACTGGTTAATGAGAACTGTGATTTTTTTTCTTGCATTTTTTGGTTACCAAACAATCGACCAATTGATAAACTGAAAACAAAAACAATTGAAATACGTGAAAAATTAATTTAGAAACAAAAAATTATTAGAAAAACAAAAACAGAAAAAAATGAAAAAGGTTAAATATGCATTAAAAAAATAAGACTTAAATATGGTGCCAATTTGAACTAAAAATATGTTCGGTTATTACAGTTGAATACCGGGTGTTTTGCATTTCTTATTGATGAAATGTAAGTACTTGGTCTTGGAAATTACAAATCTTAACTATAAACTAATTTAACAGATTACAAAAATAAAGACGTAGATTCATTTTTTTAATATCTCCATTTGCTTTTATTTTCAGCAGTACCATCAAATATTTTTTCAATCCAGAAGCCTACAAAGAATATTTTCAAATATTGAACTGATTATAATTATAAAATTAAATATATATTTCTTTTAAAATAAGTCACAAAAGAAATAAGAACATAATTGAATTACATTATTTTGATCTCAAAAAAGATAATAATATCACTTCAAACATTATCCTCAACTGCATTCATGTGTAACACACGTGCTCTAGACTAGTATTCTAAAACGTGACCACGTGTTATTACCAAATAGAGACACACAGATGGTCACATATTTATGTGAAAATTCTCCTGCACTTAAACTGCTGCCAAAAAGAGCCAGAAGCCCAGAAGTTATTAAACTTAATTTAGTTGAGGCAATGAATAATGTCAACTAAGGAATCAAACACTTGGAGAGCCAATATCTAGAAAGACATGTACAAAGAGGTGGCAGGTTTCCATAATTAAGGTCCAGGAAGGATGGACTGAGCTGGGGTAGGGTGGTATTATGCCAGTTGGCCTATAAACTAAAATTGAAGAGTTCAATGATTTGCCTCCCTAAGTACACACCTAAGCTGCTTAGGTTAGGTGGCTACTTAGGCTAAGTATGCCAAAGTTTATTCTTATCTCTCAAGAATTTTAAATTAAGCCAGTGTAGGATACATCTTTGGTGCATAAAAGTGTGATTAAGTTTTTCACACCTTCGAGCCAGGTAAGACCACATGGGTCTCCCTACTAAGTTTTTAACGCAGTTACATTCTTAGAACTCGAAATCGAGACCTCTGGTTAAGTGGTTAAGTTATGACAATCCCTTACCAGCTGACCTACGGTGTATGAAATCACACTTTAATCTTCATTTTTCACGAAAATTGCAAGGTTATTTTGAGATACAACGTGAAAATAGCAAAAATCAAACTTTTAGCGACTTTTGCATCAAAAATATTGCGAGTTTTCCTGATAAACGGACTAAAATTTTGCAATATCTGCTGAAAATTTCAAAAATTAAGATAAGGAGATTAAAAGTGCAACTAATCCTAACACACGAGGGAACTAACGTGTAATTAGCCCCTTTCAAAAGTAATTCTTCAAGTTTATCATCGACATAAACACCTGTTTATGGAAAAGATATATAAAAGAAAAAAGGAAAAAAAAATTGAAAGCTGCTCATTACCGAAACCCAGGTTTTGAGTTTTCACATCCAAAATTTCCAAAACTAGAATTTGGTGCTACACACACTGTAAGGGGGTGGAATTGCCCCCCTTACCCTAGGGTTTCAATCTTCTCTGCGCAATGGCGAATCCAGATTTGCAGATGAGTCCTCAGGTGGAGCAGATCCACGGCGAAATTCGCGACAATTTCCGAGCCCTAGCGTATGTTCGCCTTTATCCCCTTCCTCTCTCTCCCTCTCTTTATTCTACGCGTTATTCCCGTGATTCTCGTGCCCTAGCTTATATTCGGTAACTCATGCTGGAAGTATTTCTTTCCTGTTGTATAATGTAGACAGATTTAGGAAGAGGAGATCTTTTGCTTTGGTTGTGTCTCTCTATTGTTCCTCTTGTTTAGGTAGCTGGCATTAATTTTGAACTTGATGGAGTTATCTGGCTTTTGTTGGTAATTACTCATTTATTTCGATGTAGTTCTAATAGGAAAAGCGGCCTTAGGGGGCAAAAAGCTGTTATGTGCCTTAACGGATTGATTCTTTCCGGGTTTTACTTATATACTAGTAGACGAGATATCCTATTTCTCAAATCTCCATTTTTTACGTAGGTTTTGATTCAGCCCGTTCTTATGTAGTATTCTGGCAAATAAGGAGAAAGGCGTGCTTAAGATTAATGTGGTTAATCTACTTCTGTTTTTGGACGGATTGATTAGATGCTTTAGAAATTGCAAATGCTCGATGAACCTTCTTATTGGAACCAACTTCGTTAGCCGTTTTGAGGGAGGCGTTAGCCTCCTGTGGTGGATATGTGGACTTGGGTTGTTAAAGGTATGCCGTTGCCAGCTTTGCTTTTAGTTGTTTATGAACCTCTGGGTTGGTTTTCTTGCGCTTTACAGAACTCTTGGACCTATTTGAAGAATCATCATCATCATCATCCAAGCCTTTGGACATAGATGAGGAATATAAGATGTTATTATTCTCTGCTACTTCATAACCCAATAAGATCTATTCAGTTGTTTGCTGTTGTATGCTGCTTGTGGTTAGGATTATCTCACATGCAAAGCTTTTGCCGGTTAGTCCTGAAATCTGGAGAGCAACTTAACAACAAAATAACCTCTTCTATCAGAGATCCATTTATCCTTTTTCTTCAGTAAAGGAACCAACTGTAGTTATTGATGATGCTTTCGGAGCCTGTGATCTGGAGTAGGAGAAGTAAATTGTGACATAACGGGTAGAGTGACCCCTTTTGCAAGGCTTGCTACTTCTGGAGATGTTCATTGCTTCAATACAACTTAAATATTTAGAAGTGCCACATTAGTGTCAATGCTTTTATCTCTTTTAATGTTAGGTAGTTGAGTTTCAGCAAAGCAGACCATGCAGGGAGGATCATTAAATGGGATTTTAGGATTATAACTCAATAGGAATTTTTGGTGTCCTAAAACTTGGTGAAGTTGTGATGCGGGGTGAATTTATTGTTTCAGTTTCTAGGTCTAGTTCTTGCAGCATAACGGTCTTCTGTTCCGGCGTAAGTGATGCGATCCCTTAATTTCCTTAAGTTTCTTTTTCCCTGGAAATCCGAAACAATTGCCCATGGCTATCCTCAAATCCTTTTGAGGAAGAAGAGCTTCTAGTATATAGGTTAGTGGATCTTTTACAACGGCGACAACCATCTATACTTTCTATCTTGCATTTGTTTTTATTTGTGCAGTCTTCTTCATCTTTACCTCCGTACTGAAAACATTCTTCAAGATTCCTTCATTAATGGAGTCCAAACTGCATGGTGTCTTTTGAAAGAAATCTTTTGGAAACTTATTTTGTCTTAAGCGGATTTAGACAAATGGGTCCTGGAACTTTAAGGAAGGAAACATGTAGGCTTGATTTATAAGGAAGCTGGGAGTTTAGTTGCGATTGTGGGTGTGGTGGTGGACAATTAACAATCTTTAGAACAGAAGTGTTGGCACTGAGTTGTGGTCTGTCATCTAACGTTTATAGAGGTCTGGCCTTGTACAGATTTCAAGTTATTAAACTTTCCTTCTCCGAGTAAGAGCAAAATAAAAGGATTTTAGTAAGAAGAAGCGAATGCATTATGGCTGCATTCCATTTCAAGAAAGAGGGTGTTTGGGGTGAACGAGTGAAGAAATAGTTTTGTCAATGTACACTAATTTTCAGGAAACCCTAATTTTTCATACACACTTTGTGGGATCGCTGACAAAGGCCTCCACCTTGATCACCTCTGCAAAAATTGGAACTGAATGCACTTAGAAACCCTGTCATCAACGTCGCAGTCACGGGTCATGTCGTCATTAACTTCCATGGCTTACCTAGATTGCATCAGAGGCAAATCATTGGGCAGCGATTGAGAGATGGATACCATAGAAAGGGGTTTGGTTAGGTTGCTGATTGGTACTGGATGGCAAATCTGGGTGTTGGTGGTGGAGGAGAAAGAGATGATGGGAGATGGCGGAATTGTTGGTTGAGTACATACCATAGAAGTAAGGAAATGCCGTTGAGTTATGGTAAATTGGATTTTAATTGAGGGCAACACCGAATTATGCTTTTGTAAACTCACATTCATCTGAGTTGGCATGGGGGCCACTCAAAACGAGGTGAAGATGAAGGGGTGATTGCCAACACTCAATAGTCGAGGGGGTACAGCTGTAAATTTGCGCTAAGCATTATTGGTGCAATTTGATAATGAAAACAGTGGTCAATGAGTGGCAGTCATGTTTGCCTCAAGTAGAATCTCTGTTGCATGCACTGTTTTTATTCCATTTTGCTGCCTCTACTCGGTTGCGAGTGTGATTCATACTGGTATATAAATATAATATATAAAGATTCCAAGTGTCAAAGTACTTCAGCATTAGCGCTGTTCCTCATCCTTTTTCTTCATCTGAGTTGACGTAGTGGGCCACTCAAAACGAGTTGAAGATAAAGGGGTGATTGGTAACACTCAATAGTCGGAGTGTTGCAGCTGTAATTTGCCCTAAACTTCACTTCGTGCAACTTCTGATAAGCTTTGTACACCTATGGTAATTAGAATCTGTGTTGCATGCACTGTTTTTATTCCATTTTGCTGCCTCTTCAGTTGCGAGTGTTATGCATGCTGGTATATAGATATTGAATTCTAAAGGTACTTTAGTGTTAGAGCTGTTGGTCATCTTTTTCCTTTTCTTCTTCTGCCCCTTCTATATGACTGTCATATGTACTCCTGTAATCAGACTATTACTTGCTCAAATTTGTTATAATGACGGCAATTATGTTTTGGGTACAGAAATGGCTTCCAAAAGCTTGATAAGATTAAAGACTCCAGCAGACAAAATAAACAGCTGGAGGAACTTACGGGAAGGATGAGGGAGTGCAAAAGGTTTGCACATATTGATTTCTTGTTGTAGTACATCTTGAGGATTCCCGCGTGATACATTTACACTTCACCATTTTTTCAGGTTGATCAAAGAGTTTGATCGCGAAATTAAAGATGAAGAGGGTAGAAATCCGCCTGAGGTTAATAAGCAACTAAATGACGAGAAGCAATCTATGGTAAGTACATTGGAAACTTTTCATATTACCAAATTGTGCAACTCATTTGTCTACTCATTAACAGGGAATATACATACTCAGATGTGCGCATACACAACGACACACCTACATGTTCCGTAAATATCTTTATTTCTAAACTGCTTTTATTGTGCAGATCAAAGAGCTGAATTCGTATGTGGCCTTGAGGAAAACGTAAGTTCATCTACTGAGCATAGACATCTTACAGGTCACATGATTTTGTGTTGTTGGTGGTCTAGTGATACTGGTTGACTTAGGAAGGTGCACTGTGTGTTGTATCCAGGTTTCGCCTACTTCACCAATAGGCCCATCCATAATGCTCGAAGAATTCTTTGAAATTAATACCAGGCCCGGCCTTGTTAAGTTTACGGTGCGGTGACAGAGAGATATCTGCCAAACTGCCCCTTTCTGACCACAAAAACATGATTAAATGGTGAAAGGAAAGCTTCAAGATGAATAATGATTAGAACTGTGACAGAAAAACATTAAGATGTTTAGAAATGATATAGCAAGACAGAAGAATCCTTGACCCTCTTGATCACGTTTGACGGTTGAGGACCAAACTCTACCATTTGATTAGAAAATAAAGCTCATCGCTGTCAAAACTATGACTTGAAGTTTTTCATTGGGGGTGGGGTATGGGCAGTGGGCGTGGGGGTTTACTGCCCTCTGGCTAAGTGCTGTCTTTATTTACTCATGATCCAACTCCAATTGCTATGTGAATGGGCAAAAGGGGGATGGACGAAAATCATACTTGATCGTAAATTTTTGAACTTGTAAATTTTCAATTGCTTATGGAAGGGGACATAAGCATCTTAAACTTATTAAATTTTTGATTGGCTGAACTTATGTGTCCTAAATGTTAGAAAGAAAGTTGATCTCCAAGAGATAAGGACTTGAAACTAAGCTTGTAAATCTGGTAAAGGGAATATCCTACATGAAGGCTACTGAATCTGCTGAAGGCAAAATGAAAACGAAAAATATGGTTTCGGTTTACAGATGTGGAGAGAAGAACTAGAGAGAGAAAATTTGACAAAGGAGTTAATTTAGGGTAAACAACCTTTCTTGTCTTTCTACGACTATGAGGCTGTATCTGGCAAAGCTGGCTCAACGAATGTCTTAGCTCCAAGATGGAAGTTTGAGTTTGGTCCCCTGGGCCCCTCTCTTATTAAGACACCGCGTTATTTCTGGGTTGAATGGGTCATCGGAACAGGCCTCAAGTCTGCACCCATGCTTCAGCATCAAAGTTGTCACCAGAAAAACCCATATTTCCTTATGGAAAAATAGTTGGTAGGGCAGAAATATTAGATTCAGTTCAAGGAAACCAAACAAAGAAAGCCAATAGGAAATGATTTTGTCACTAACGCGAATCCAAAATCAAAATAGGAGCGAGAATCAACATTCGTACTTAGGGTTAGACTAGGTTGTTTGGGGCTTATGGCGCTTCGTCTGCGGCTTCTCCCGCTTGGCTGCTTTCCACCCTTGCAAAAAGCTGTCAACAGTCGTAGTGTCGGGGGAAGGAAGCAGATGGTAATCCAGCCGGACAAGCACTGGCTTTTGGCAGACTAGCTTGCTGCTCCAGATGACGAATACAAAGAAACAAGGATTAGAATGAATGTCATGTACGACGCTGCCGAAGTAGCGAAAAGCCACTTTACCGATAGGTGAAGGAGCTCTTTCAAGAGCCCACCTTGAATAATAAAGCAAGGAGTGGCTACTAGATAGAAAATTAGTTCCGAGAAAAAGTAGATTTTTCATCTATCTGCAAGTTAAAAATTTAGACAGACTGCGTCCTTCTTATCTTCATCTGAGTTGCCTCTCTTCATCCTATGTTTCTTTTATTTGGTGCATTCCGGTAATATCACTATCTGTTTTTGGTGTCACTGCAGGTATATGAGCAGCCTTGGAAACAAAAGGGTTGAACTTTTTGACATGGGAGCAGGAGCTAGTGAACCTACAGCTGATGAAAATGTTCAAGTTGCATCAGGTGAGGTTAAACCTATGCTCATTTTGTGACTTCTAAATGTGCAATATTGATGCTTTATACAAATAAAAGAAAAAAAGAAAAAGATGCTGGTATTCTGTGCAGATGGTGCCCATACTGTGGTATTTACAGGTTATTACTACATTTTGCAATCGAGTAATGGGTCATTGTATCTATAGCTCATTGCATTTTCAGATGACTCATATGCTCATTAGGGGTCCTTCTCTTGTGTTCTTGTTATTTTGTTTATGGGATTATGCTGCAAGCTAGCAAAGTACCATGGGGTACTGATAATGAGGATTACATTGCCCTAAATAAGTGAAGCAACCACTGAACGCTAGAAGTAAGACTATGCTACCCATGGTAATAATGAAACCCTGGTGCCATTGATGCTGTTTTAAATAAAATTAATAATGTGGCATTTTGACTGCCTGTACTTCTGCTTCCATGAAACTGGTGTGGGGACTACCGCATTTGCTAAATCTGCTGAAAGAATACATTACAAGTGTTTGGTGCAATTTAATTTAAATCATAAAAAGAAGTTGGTGTTTCTTTTTATATGTTGGTAAACGGCCAACTAGCTTGGGCAAAGGCTTGGATGACGATGATGATGAATTTGGATTCCCTGACATAATCGTCAAGGATTAGTCACTCTTGGTTGCTTATACGAATTGTTTCGCAGAAATGTCAAATCAGGAACTTATTAGTGCTGGGAACAAGACAATGGATGAGACTGATCAGGCCATTGAACGTTCCAAACAGGTTGATTTTATCTTTGAACATGATGCTTGTTGGCGTTGCCATTGCACGCATTCTAAAATTCGATCTACTTTGTAGGTTGTTCATCAAACCGTTGAAGTGGGTACACAAACCGCAGTCACCTTGAAGGGTCAAGTAAGTATGCATCACCAATCATTTCAATTGTTTACCGGCTTTTGTTTTTTTAGTCTAACCCCTACTTTCTTTCAATCTAAAAACTTGGCAGACTGAACAAATGGGTCGTATTGTTAATGAACTGGACACAATTCAGTTCTCTATCAAAAAGGCCTCCCAGCTTGTAAAGGAGATTGGTCGGCAGGTTTGTTAGTATAATCTTTCCTTACTAGGTGGACTTTAGTTTTGCATATAGTTCTTGTATACATAACAAGAAACTAAACGGCGCGTCTTTTTCAGGTGGCCACGGACAAGTGCATCATGCTTTTTCTATTTCTTATTGTCTGTGGTGTCATAGCCATAATCATCGTGAAGGTATTTTCTTCTCTTACGTCATATCACCATATTAACATTGCTAATTGTGCTGCTTTTTCCGTATCGCTTATACTATAAGTTGCAACAAGCGTGCAACTTTAGGGAAACAGTACCTAACCTGTGAATGTATATTTTTTAATCTGTGTTTCGGCACAAATAATCGTGAAGGAGCTAATATCTAGTTTATGAAAAATGTAGTTAATTGGAATATTCCCAAACTCTAAACAGCAATATAGGCTGCAGAAACTTTTTTCCTTGGTGTTATTAGAGTTGGTGTTGCTTTAGTGCTACATGCGCTTCAACAAGATGTTGTAGACCTTTTAGTCTGGAAATTCTCTTTAGCATCTTGCAACCTGTGCATGCATCAAACGTAGTTTTATAAGCATGTTATTGTGAAATTTCAGGTCGTGAATCCTAGCAACAAAAACATCAGGGACATCCCGGGGTTGGCGCCTCCAGCTCCCACGAACAGGAGACTCTTGTATCTAAAGGCTGGGGATCATTTCACCTGAAGTCGCTTCTTACCTGTGGAGGATGTCTACCCTTCCGATTTTTACCATTCAAATTGCGGGAGGACTGGAGAGATGGAGGTGGCTGTTTTTCGGGTGTTTGTTGAGTTTTTTTCTTTGTAAATTTATTCTTACCTGATATGTGCAGTTCACTGTCTGATTTTCAGTATGTAAATCATATGAAAGGTGATATTCTTCCCTTTTTTCTTCACTTCTCTTGTACATCGGCATTGATGTGGTTGTGGTCTTGTACCTTGTAATATTGTATCCGGCTATTTGTGCAATAGTATTTCTTGAATTTTTCTTCACATAAAAAAGAGAAAAAAAAGGAATAAAAGCTTAAAGATCTCTCCTTCCGGCTTTTGCTACACAAGGCCATAAAACATGGGATGAAATCTTTAATTATCATTTTTTTTGATGGGTTGGGTTGGAATATTTGGTGTTTGAGGTGGGTTTTTTTCCCCTTTTTAAAAGATAATTGTGACACTAAACTTTGAATGTAGTAAAAAAGCCCAGTCTAAAGGCGAATTTCTTCCAAAAAAGAGAAATTTGAAGCTAAAGATTTGAAGTCTTCTTCTTTACAGGATATATGTCAACGTGTTTCAAGTATCCCTAAAACACAAGCTAGTCCTTAGATCACCTTAGTTACTTGGATGGACACCATATTGTATGCAGGTCATCCCCTCTCAAGTCTACTGGTGAGATGGGTTGAACCAGACCCTAATGCAACTGGAGTTTTAAGTTGGCAACAAAGTGGTCCACCACTCCACCTCCCTCTCCTTTTGGCCAAACGGACAAATCGTGCACAATATTGCACTTTTGCTTGGCTTGCGATCAATACTGCAATCTTGCTTAGATGACAACTCCCTAGTTGGACGCTAACATCGGGCTAATGCGTGTAAGGCCGGCCTCAAGCATAAGAAAGCAGCATTTTCTTCGAAGATCCACCTTCATTCTTGTCAGATCGGAGGGGTCAGTCGAGCAATATGGATTGTGGGCTCAGCCTATCTTCCGAACTCTCCTGCCGGAAAAGTTGTTGCCGGTTGTGGATCACTCGACGAATCATCATAATAATTATAAAGCTGGTGGCTCCAAACGGAAAAGTCATCGATGATTCTCTTGCTTCAAGAATGCCCAACCTTTGCTCCACTCCACTGGTTTGGCCTTGTAAGCTAAGGTTTGTTGCCAACGTGCACGCAGCAGTTATGAAGCACCTGACAGTTTTGGAGGCTCTTCGGTGTATGGAATCAGTTATGTTGGCACATTATAAGCAGGCAGGTGAGACCAAGAAGATGCCGTTTCCGCTCTCTTCTTTATCGCTGAAAACTTTATTATTATCCTAAAATACGACGTTTCTAGGACAAATAGGACGCATCAAAGCATACGAAGGGTGTAATCGTATCTTTCCAAATTTAATTGCTAGCAGCTTGGAGTGTAATGGAGCAGATATTGTTCCTCGTTTTTGGACCTATGACTAGGACCCAAATTTTACTTCAAATAGTATGTTGGGGAGTTGGGAGTTTCAGTAGTTTACTTTACTTTAGATTTGTTCGTTCTTGTCTTTCTCTGGGTATCAAGCTTAAAGACTAGAAAGTCCCTGAAAACATTTTTTTTTAATAAATGTGGAGCCAACTCAAACATATGCTAGGTGTTCATTTGGATTAAGTATGCAGCTTAAAAAAATCAAGGAAAATTTAACTGTTTCACTAACAAAAAAGTAGGAAAACTGGACATTACAACTGAATCAATCACTCGGCCAAACTGGTATGAGTTAATGTGGCTGAATACTTTGTTCATATATTGGGCTTACATGACCCTTTTTGGTAAGTACAACTGTTGTCACCGAAGAAAGAAGTATTGAAGGGGCAATATCATGTTTTAGATGGGCAAATCTTGGCACGGGTTGTTGCTAGTTAACAAAGACTTTTTGACGACCAAATTATTTCGTGAGAATAAAAAAACTCGAGACTTTAACCGCCGTTGTTAAGATTTGTCAGACTCTAGGGTCGTATTATAGCAAATTTTCTATTAGAGAAAAATATAGTAATACATTGAAGCTTCTAGGTTTACTGCTTTTATATATTTTAAAAGTACATTTAAATCTCGTAAACCATATTTCACTGGCTCCAAGAATTGAGTTAGTTCTTCCAAAGAGGCTCAGAAACCGACTGTGAAAAGTGTACCAAAAGTTCCCCTCAAATGCGTCCTTCTCGTGGTGGACTGTAGCCATCTTCAACCAAAATACAGTATATGGGAGTAGGCGCCTTAATCAGCAACAAATATGGATTTTTGGGCTCATCCCAAAAATTTCAAAGATGTAGTTGGATTGAGAACTATAGAGGCCATAACTACAACGAACACAGCTCAGGTTTGCCTGGGAAGCGTACTTTTGGCAAATTCGGTTAGAATTTATAAAAAGATAATTCAATTATAATCACAATCCTTATTTAAGATAGACGACAATCGCTCTGACATCATAAATGTAATTTACTCGCAGTTCAGCATGCTCAGGAAATTCAATTCTCGTAAAGTGTTACTAATCAGAAGAATTGAAAATAAGATAGCACATGAATTGACTGGAGGTACCAAATCTGTGAATGATGTAAATCCTACTAATTCATAATCAAAATATATTCATTTAAAAAAAGAAAAACAGAGGAGTAGTCCTTCCAGAGGAGGTTTGACAAATCAACGGTCTTGATGCTCATGTCCAAATCAAAACAACATGTATCCTAGTAAGTAGTAACGAGAAGGTGACATCACGCGCCGCATAGTCCGGTGCAAATTTATAATGTAAGGGGATTTTGTCTGACGTCGGTGCTTTACTCCCTTTTTCTCACTCTTTCTCTCTCTCCCCCGCCCTTCTCCCTCACACTTCAAAGGTCGCTGCTTTTCTCTCTCACACACTCCCACACACACACACACAGAGTACATCTCTCACCTCCCATTCCACCATTTGAGATCTCCGCCTAGGTAAGTCACATTCCTCTGGTTCTTCTCATTCTCTGCTCTCATTCGCCATTGCATATACTGCTCTCTCTCTGTACATATCTTTTTTCTCTAACTATCGCACAGTCACACGCACACAGACATACTGCAAGTACACGTACACTTGATGCTGCAAATGTTAGGGTGCTCGCACTGGACAGAATCTTTGAGATTTGAACTGCAGATGCTGCAGTGAGCTGTGCCTTGTGTGTCGGTGAGCTGCATTTTTTGAGCTACAAGTGGCTAGATCTGATCGTCTTTGGCCGGTAGCCGGTAGGTAATGCTTATTTACCGATTTGAACTCTTTAATTTTCTTTACCTACCCACGGCTCGTTTGAATTTATTGAAAACTCTTTTCTGGCGACTCGTCGTTTTCTCGTTTTTGTTTTGTACAATGTATTGTGATTGTTTATATAGATTTTTGTCGGTCCATGTTTCTACTCTAATTGATGCGCCCTTGCAATGTATGTGGTTCTGTAGGTACTGCTTCGTTATCATTTCTTCACACGCACACACACAAAGGTCAGCGGGAACAATTAAAGGACTTCAACTGGTACGTTGAATTTTACGAGTGTGGTTTGGGGTTCTGTTTGAGGGTAGTCGTGACATGATTTATTTCGAGTCTAAAGATATGAACAAGTGAGGGCTTAGGGAAGTCCTTCTTAGTCTAGTTTCCGTTCCACACACACAAACACACACATCCATCGACGAGGAATTGCAAGATAAGACTCGTGTTAATTGGTTTTTGACCTCCCATATCTTGCTTCAGGTTCCGTGCTGGTAAGATAAGCTTGGTTGAGATGGAGGGAGGAATTGATGCTGAAGCACTTCTTGATTATGCTGAATTTCGTATTTTCCCAGGCCAGAACAGGTTACAATTATTCGAATAATTTTTTTTTCCCAACCTTCAATTTGGTTAAATGGCAAAATGATTTATCTGTCGCCAATTTGTCTTTCAATATAACTTTCAAAGTAGCGCTAAAATTTACATGATCGTTTTTCTTTTTCTTCTCCTTTTCATTCTTATCATAATATAGCTTCGTTGCATGGTATATCCACAACTGTAGTTTCCAATTTACTGTAAGAAGTGCATCTTAGTATTAGATTCAGGTCTCAATTAGAATAGGATTACCTAAATCCTATGATTGGTCAGCTAGAAGTATGATAGGGAACAGGGAGTTTGATTAGTGCATACACTTATACCAGAAAAGTTTACTGATTCTAACTGGTTACTGTCTGTTTAATGTTACAAAGAATCCAACTTACAACTTTTTGGTTGTGTCCTTTACTTTTCTCTTTTGGCTCCACCTGTTCTAAATTGTGCACAAACATTATCAACAATTCTCTATTTGGGATGTTCAAAAAAAATCTGAAATCCTCATCACACGGGAACATTCTCTATTTGATAGTTTATACGTTTTTGGTTTCACTAAGAATGAGTCCTGAAGATGTATGGATATTATCTTTCACCTCCACCCTACCTTGCAATTGATCTGGAAATGGAAGCTCGATTAATATTTGCTTCAAACGAGATACACAAGTGTCAAAGTCAATAATCTTTTCCCTTTGGCTAGATGAGAGATGAGGAGCAAAACCAATGTCAGTTGAAAATATTGCACCACATGTGCTTTGTGCTGTGACAATGTCACTCAAACCGGACCAATGCTTGGTCGTACTTCCAAAAAGATAAAAAATAATAATAACGGAGGTTATGCACGGCCTTGCATTAACAGAGGGGTTGTACTGCACAATTTCTTGGAACTTATACATATTTTTACGAATGATATGTATTAAGAAGGAATACCAAGGGGGTGACACCCATGTACACAAAAATACCTACTCAGCTAGTTATGCAACATTTGAAGCTGTCCGAAAGCTCAAGTTTATATACATCCGTGTTTGTGGAGGTGGATTGATATTGATCTTGTTAATAGGTTAGATTATCAATAATATCATATGATAATTTTACCTGTTGCACTCCACTTTATCGTGTTGTCAGTGGCTAGCTTTTGTGTCGGCCCATAGCATCTGATATAGCCATATGATTCAAGACCTTTAAAAATCTTAAAAGGTGCTAAAAGTTTTTATTCCTCTATAGGTATGAGGCATGTGTATGCAGCGGCAACAAAGTAGAAACTGTAGCATCTGGACGTTTGGAACCACTGTTGCTGCACTCTCCTGAAATAAAAGATCTATACGCGAAAGGATCTGATGCTGATTTTAGAATTCAACCACCCAACAATCTTAAGGGCTCCAAGTGGTTCACAAAATCCACCCTAATGAGGTTCATATCAACAAATGTTTCTTTCTCATACTTTACTCCCTCATCGTCTTGGATTTGGTAAGCATCTAAGTTTTTTACACCGTAATCTCTTATTTTTCGTCAGATTTCTACGTGTCGTCAGTTCACCAGACTTACTTAGCAAAACCAACGCTCTGGGAAATGAGATTAACCAACTAGAAGAAACCAAAAAGTTTCAGATATCTTTATACATGAAGGTACTTTCTTATACCTCCTTTTTTTTTGTATATTCCGATTTTTACTTTTGAAACATGTATTTAGCTCATCGGCTAAAATTTGTTCCTTCAGGATCATCAGAATCATTCTAGAAGTGCGGAAACAGGTTAGTGATCATATTTCATTGTTAAATGCTTTAAATTACTGAAGTATGGAGTTGCACTATGGTTTTGGTGCTATAATAAGGGGCCCAAACCTGGGTGGTTTTTGGTCTGACAAAACCCTAGTTGCCAATCTCATTGTTGTTTTTTAGGTGGCATGCTTTGCAATTTTATGCTTTATTAGCTCATCACAAGTTGGGGTGCATTTGGCATGTGGGGTTGGACAAATTAGTCTGGGTTGAGTGTTTTTGATTGTGAGTTGATGCTTTTAGATGCAATGTCAGCATACGCTAGTGCTTTGGTTGTCAGTCGGTTGAGCAATGCATGAGACGAAGTTTCCCATCAGATCTCTTCTGCTCCATTCACTTGCATAGAACTTTTTCTCTCAGACAGGTTGAATTTCATGCGCTTCTTAGCAGAAATTAAATCCCCGTCTTTCCTCCTATCTAACAGATAGCAGCACCTCAAACGGCATGGTGCTTCAACAGGCTGAAGAAGATATTGTGTCATCTGATGCATCAAAGTAGGTTCAGTTGACAATTGTTTTTAAGTAGCCATTTCAGATCTTCCATGTGCTGCTACATCTCAACTAATATAACCAATCCTCACAGGCATGAATTGCTCCGAGCAGTAGACTTGAGGCTCACAGCATTAAGAGGTGAATTAGCCGCTACTTACAACCAAGCTGCCGGTCTTACGTGCTCTCCTGACGATCTTATTAACTTAGAAATATTGTCTCATCATTTTGGAGCTGGAGACATAAGGTACATGCGTCACCATGTATAAGCTGAGGGTAAATTGATTTAAATGGCCTATGAGGAACATATATATTGTATTAGGACCTTATATCTTTTTTCTCTTCTCATTTTCTGGGGAAGATGAAGTTTCCTAGGTATCTTATTCCCAAAGAAGAAAATTGTGATTCCCAATATTTTCTTTATCTTTTTTAATATAA